>JAGXJF010005715.1:0-71241 GCA_019208055.1 Stipa capillata | reverse complement strand
ACGCTTGAACTCGGACCTCAGGGTTGAGACATCTCGAGTCGTAGAGAAACTTTTAATGAACATGTCTTGGAACTGTGCCCAAGTGTGGATAGAGCCCTCGGGTATGTTCTGAATCCATGCGGCAGCGTCCTCGACAACACATACAGGAAGGAGGTTGGCCATTGACGTCGTGTCTCCCCCGGTTGTTAGGATGTCTTGGGTAAATCGGATCAGGAACTCTTTGGGTCCCCTTTTCCATTGTACTCTAGATTCTTGCTAGAACGTACATGCTTGGGTATCTGTGCCCCTCGTAATCTGGGCGAGAGCGTGGGGCAGCCGGCGATGATACCAGGGATAAAGCCTTCATCTTCGGATGAGTAGTCGGCGTGACGGTCGTGGCGGCGGCGACGGTTTTCATGGTCGTGAGAGTGGCGTCGGCCGTTGCAGTGTTGATCCTCCCACATGGGATCAAACTGGTGGGCCTTGCCATGATCATGTCGACTGTCATGATAGTCTTGATCTTTGCGGGTGTGTCTACTAGGGGATCGCGATCGAGTTCTGTGCTTCTTCGGGGAACGCAGCGGGGAGCGCGTTCTTCGTGATGACTCTCTGCGCGATCGATATCTAGAGTCGGTGAGCTGGCCGTGGTTACGTGCGTAGCCATCTTCGGAGCGTTCCCGTTGCTCTCTATTGTTGGCATCCAGACCGGAGTTAATTAGAACTTGGGCTTCGTTGTGCTCGGCTTCGAGCACGTGCTGGATGTCAGCGAGTGCTTGCTCGTGTTCTTCATAAAGTTGTCGGGTTGTGTCGTCGAACCGATCGGACAGCGCCTGCTTGATCTGGGCCGTGAGAGCTCTTGAGCGAGCTGCTTTCTTCCCAGCTTCAGAAGTCGGCGTGGCCGATGATGAAGCATTGGCGTCAGCCAAGGGACGTATCGTCCATGGTGAAGTGTCTGGTCCCACCATGAAAACATGTGGGAAGTCGTAGTCAAACCTTTCGGAGGTTGGGATTGATCGAACGGTCAAGTCATCATTGGGGAAGATATGCTCGGGAATATTTGACCCTTGACTGCTGCGTGGAGAGTTCTCTTGGTAATGAAGTCTCGCAGAGGAGTGGAGACGCTTTCTGTTCAACTGGTGCCGGAGGTTGGCTAGATGTAACTCGACCTGGTGGCGATCGAGCCTGGTAGCCGTTCGTCGAGGCGCGCGGTCGTGCTGGGCATGCCTGAGGGTGATCTTGCTCCGCAGATCGAGTGGATCGGAAGCATAAGGGTTGAAACTCGAGCGGCCGCGTGGAGTAGACACGACTCGTAGGGCCGCTGGGTGAGTTGGCGATGTGAGACGTTGCTGAAGTCGACGAGCCGCTGCATGACGAGGAGTGTCGGCGTAGCTATTGCAAGTTCCGGATGAGACATCGTAGAAATCCTTGTCGTTGAAGCCGGTGTGCGCCATCTCGTCGGTGAATGTCGTCGGAGTAGATCCAAACTGACGTAAGAGCCCCAAGGTGGGCGCCAGCTGTCGATGTATGGTATACGGAGGGGTACTCGTACAACACGTATTTGTACGGTAGTGGGGCGAAGACTCAGGTCAGCTTGACTTCCCGACACAGATTTATCCAGGTTCAGGCCCCCAAGATGGGTAATAGCCCTACGTCTTGCTTTGACTTGATTGATATGCGGTATGGAATACCGATGCTTACAAGGGGAACTCGGCGAGTTGGGAACTCGACGAGGTTGGCTTACAAGGGGACGACGAGTAGGGAACTCGGCGAGGTTGATGCTAGGGCTAAGGGATCTCAAAGGCTAGTAGGTGACTAGGGCTCTTCGATCCAATTAAGCTTGTCCCCTCCTGGAGAGGCTGGTACTCCTTATATAGGCGGAATAAGGCAGTAACCTCGTCATGAGTCCTCGTAGTACACTAGTCGGACTCCTTATTACCATAACCTGAGTCCTCGCAGTACACGAGTTGAACTCCTTCTTGATGACGTGTCGAACGTTGTTTCTTTATCTTGATAGGATGATGCGACTTACGGTCCACGCCTCCTTTGAATCAGGCCTTCGGGCCATAGCTTCTACATGGAGGCCCAGTGATGAACTTGTGGGCCTGGCCACGAGCCCATGGTGGTAGTATTACCCATCATCAGAACCGTTGCCGACACTTGAGTGTCGTGTGTCCTGGCTTGTTACACACCTGGCAGATGATCTTGGAACCACCGCCATTCTTCCTGTAGTTGCCACCGTTGCCTTGACCCTGATAGCCCTTGTAGTTCTTGTTCTGTGGCGCACGATCGCGGCGTCCACCACCACTGTTGCCGTCCTGGGAGCTGTTGCCCCCATATCCACCACCACGAGAGGAGAAGTTGGCAGAGGGTGAACCAATCTGGTACGCCTGGTTTTGTTGCTCCAGGTGGGTCTCGAAGGTGAGGAAGTGAGCGTAGAACTCCGAGAGCTGCAGGTTATCGCCGAGGGCCGTCGTCGAGAGACGAGTGGGTTGTAGTCCGGGCCGAGCCCGCACAGGATGTAGGAGATGATATCGCTGTCGGCAAGAGGGTGGCCGGTCGTCGCCATCTGATTGGCGAGGCCCTTCATGCGCGCGAAGTACTCCGCCGCGATGAGGCTGCCCTTCTTGGTATTGGAGAGCTGCATGCGGATCTGCATAACCCGCGCCTTGGACTGCGACGAATACATCCGTGCCAGCATCTGCCAGATGTCCGCGCCCATCGTCAGCCCGATGACTTGCACAAGCACGTCCGGCTCGAGGGAGCCAAGAAGTGTGCTCATGATTTGTTGATCCTAGAGGATCCAGGCCCTGTACTTAGGGTTAGGCACCTGTTTCGGCACATACTTGCCTTCCACGGTGGTGGTCTCTGTCAACGTGCGTCGCGGCGCCAGGTACGAGCCATCGACGAACCCGAGGAGATCGTAACCGCGGAAGATCGGCATGTGTTGCGCCTTCCAGAGGAGGTAATTCTCCTGGCCCAGCTTCACGAAATTCTGTGTGTTGAAGCCGGCAAAGGATACTGGCGAGATCGCAGAGGAGGAGCTCGAGGCCGCCATGGAGATAGGTGCTGGAGATTTGGCTGGATTTTTTAAGATCCTGCTCTGATACCATATCAACGTAGGTGAGTTTGGGGTATTGGCCGATGCCTCAATCGAGCGGCCCTTCCTTCTCTTATATATTTACGGGTGGTTACAAGGAGATTACAGACACCGTAATTACAGGGATTAGTTGCTATCTATACACAGGTCTAACATATACTAGAAGACACTAGAAGATATCATTAACATCTATGACAACTATAATATGCACCAAGCCCTTAAAGAAAATTTATGTGTTTTTTTGGTGGTACTTATTCATGTGTTTTTAATTCTTGTAGGCTACAACATGTTATGACATCTACTTCTTACATTTTTTCTATTCATGTGTTTTGAGAATCCTTTAAATCAAAGAGACCCTAAATGTATTTTCACAACGGCATCACAACCTCTCTTTTTTTAACTAGTGGATGGGTTTCTTTGCTCAATGGTGAGTGGTGTCTCAAACCGACCTAGGTCTGAACCGGGGAAATATGCCCTTGCCCCCCTTGGGCTATACCACTTCTAAATCCAATGTCAATTTGTGCTTTGAGATTCGCATATATTCATTATGTTCAATTTAGCGCACCCTGATTTTATACCTTAATAAATTAAATTTTATGGTGCTACAGTGTCTCTAACATGGTGAGTGCAATCTGTATTCAATTGTCAGCTAATTGTTAATTCATTTTTAATATATAATATGAATAAAAATGGAATAGTACAAGCTAAATATAGATTGGTTCATCATGGAGACTACAATATTGTATATCCTAGAGACATAAAATATATGAATCTCAAAGCACAAATTAATGGTGAATGGAGTGGGGGAGGGGTTCAATGCCCACCGATGACCATGAGCTCCGTCAACGAAAATGGACTTAGAGCTCGGCAAACTTTTTTCTGGAACACGAGTGATTTCCATTAATTTGGCAAACCAGCTAGCTTAGCGGCGATGGTGGCTGGTGAACAAGAGGTTAAAGAATACTTAGTCATCGTATCACTAAATTATCGATCTCATCTCTTACTCTCTTTGTACTAGTCCTAAATCGAAGAAAGACATGCACAACAAAAAGAGAATAAACTTTGATCCAATATAATCTTTGTACCTTTTTATGTATCTATCTATAATGAGTCCAAAATTTTCTTTAAAATAAAGCTACAGGGTATAAATAAATATAATATAATCTTAAAAAAGACAGTCGTAATAGATATAGTTTAGTCTTAAAGTTTGACTCTGAATCAAATCTCCGTGCTCTCCGTCCACGGTCAAGATGCATCCTCCTCAGCGTCCCCGTGCGTTTCCATGCCATTCTTTCCTCTTTCTTTCCTGACTCCTGATATCCAACGCGACCCAGCGCGGATCTGAAATCTCTCCTACTCTACCACCGCCTGTGCCCTAGAGCTGCCGCCGTGCCGGAGCTCAGCGTCACCGCCGACGCCTCAACCCCCCTCAACCCCCTCCGCCTCTCACGCGCGTCGCCGCCATCGCCGTTCCCGTTCTACCTCATCTCATCCCTGCTGTCTCCACCCCGTCCGCGTTCTTGGACATCGGTTTTTGAGGTATGAGCTTTTCTCATCCAGTGATTACTTAAACCTCTTTGACCTCCACGAATTTTGGGTGTGCACGCCGTCTAGATCCGCTAGTAGCAGTTTGATTTCCAGGGAAAACAAAAAAATTGGAGGTTCAACTGCCCCCATGCTCCACGCTTGTCTTGCGTAATTTAGGTCGCAGTTCCTGTAGTTCAAGATTCTTGATGTTCTTCTTTTATCAATTTTGCGGCGATGATCTTTACAATTCTAGACGCCACAGACGCTCGCATTCGCGGTGAGAGCAAGAGGGCCACGCACCTCCATGCGCTATGAAGTAGGAACATCTCGTGTGCTCCCCTGGGGCATTCGTGTTTGCACTAGATTGTGTAGCTCAGATGGTTATACTCTCTTAATTGAACTGGGCAACTAGCTCATGTTCCCGCGCAATCGAGTAGCTAGCGCCAACTCCCAACCTAGTTCTTGTTGTATTGATGGACTACATTAAATCGCACGGCTTTCTCATTCAGCACTATGATTGTCTGGATGTTTAGCCATACTGCCCTTAGTACTGCATGCTTGATGGTAATTGTTTGTACCTGAGCAGAACAATACCAAAGGGGAAGGTAGGTCACTGCACTGAAGCGGAAAGTCAAGAAATCTTCATTGCGTATTTACTACTCGCACCACTTGCCAATTCTCTATTGGCACTTGGAATATTCCTTGACCATCACATGCAACTATTTGCACCTGAAATATCTACTCGGAAAAATAACACCAACCTTGCGCGTGATTGCACTCATTGTAAATTAAACTGCCATTATTATACCCAAAACACATTTAATTGAATCTCTAATCAAGATATGCAGAGACGGAGTAGATTAAAAAGGAGACATAAAAATGCAGATGAAAAGAGTCCAATTGTGTTTCTTGTTTTTAGCCTAGCTAATCGGATACTTCACAAAAACCGCACTCAGCTACTGCATATTCTCCAACATATATGGATGGGTTTTGGTATTCATGAGTTACAAATTCATGTAGTCTTACTCTTACACATATGGATATTTTCACAGGGTTGATGGAAAATTTCTCTCCGAGGACTCTGCTCAATAGTATCTCACACCTTATTGTCTTGACTTCTGATGGCTCTACTGCAAGGCCCAAGCCTATTCAGAAGTACTGCCAAAATGTATGCAATATCTCAAGCATTGTGAGCCCTCTCATAGAAGATATATGCAAGTCTCCTGAAGAGCAACTCTACGAGGTGTTGAAGGAACTTGACACTGCTATTAATGAAGCTTCAGTGCTTATTGGAAACTGGCACCAAACGACCAGCAAAATATATTTTGTACGTACACCGGTACACATGAGATTAATTTTATGTATTGACATTTCACTTATGCACACTACCTTTTCACATATTATATGCTTCATAAATAAGTTAGTTGAAGTAAATCAATCAGGATCTCCACCTTGCCATGCCTTATTCTTAGAGATAACCCCATTCTTACAAGGCAGCTGGTGCTTTTATTGTGCAGAATTGGCCTTTAACTTGCATTTGCTGGTGATTAATGTTCACTGTCACCATTCTAACCTTCTTCTTTGCTGGCTGACATTTGCATCAACAAAATAACATATCGCTTAGGTTCTGTTAATTAATATTGTAGTGCAAAAGCTGATAGATGTTATCATATTGAACTCAGGGGCCTTGATTATTGAAATTTGTTGGAGCTGTTGGAACAGCGTATGCACTTACATTAGTTAAAGCATTTTTGCAAGGTTTGTGTGGTTCACTTTTTAGACTGACCTTAACTGTGATGGGTCATTTCTTACATTGAATAAAATTCTCATTGTTGTGTAAAATAACCTTCAAAGAGAGCCGGGGCATCGATCTTGGTCCTTCGTAAACATCCAAGAAAATGTGTTAGCTAAAAATTTCACTGAAAAGGTTTCCCAGCAATATTTGACATTTTACCAGCTCATGTCATGATTCTCTAGTAAGCAATTATTGTCTAAGTGAGATGATGTATAAACACAAAATAAACAAAAGAATAATGAGGGAATTATGCTAAAGCCATATGCTGTTCTTTTACGGGGGAACGTGCACACGTTGTATTTTCTGTGACTTGTGTTCTGACTCTTCTGGTGTTATCCTATCCTATTCATTTCATTGGGTCGTTCAATTTTTATGTGCCTGGCACAGCACTTGTCCTTTTTTGCTACTGGATATCTCTTTAGCCTTGAAGTCAATGCAAATAAATAGAGCCTTTATCTTTCACATGGTGATATATGGTTATTGGTTCATGGAGTTATGTTCGAACATCACATTTCACTTTATTTGTCTATCAGAATGTATAGCTCTTTAGATTACACAGCTTGATGAATGCCATAAAAGTCATATAGCTAATGCCACTCGTCAAATGTTACTATTCTGATTCAGTGATGTTTTAATTACCTTAAACAGATGCGGCAAATCGAATCAGTGACCTCAGATATTCAGGGATGCTCCCTTCAGTTGTGCCAGCTTGTTAATTCTCTATTACCTTCTCTGACTGGCTGTGCCTGCATTTGTATTGAGGTAATGGAAAATCCACTCAAACCTTTATCTAGTATAGTTTGTTTTTAATCTATTACTATTTGCGACATTAATGTCTCTTCTGCATCCAGCTCATGTTTCTCATATGTGATTTTTAATTTATTATAGAAACTCCAGGACATAAATTATGAGCACATGTTTGATTTGGTGAAGGAGGTTGCAATGGAGCTAACTGGGACGGACACACAAAGTCCTGAGGATATGTTGAAAGTATCGAGCTCATTGAGTCTATCAACTAACCTGGAATTATACATGGAAGCTGTTTCTCTTGAGAATCTCAGAGCAAGGGCAATACGGAGCGAGAACCGTGAAGAACTGGGTCTAGTTGAGCAGATGATTCCAATGGTCAAACTATATGCATGAGCGCCTTCTAAGGGAAACACAGTTGCTTAGCATCAACGGGGTGCCCATTCCTCCTGATTTTTGTTGCCCGCTTTCCTTGGAGCTGATGTCTGATCCTGTTATTGTAGCATCTGGTCAGACCTATGAGCGGGTCTATATCAAGTTGTGGCTCGATGAGGGTTTTACTATCTGCCCGAAGACCCGCCAAAGACTTGGTCACTCCAATTTAATTCCCAACTATACTGTGAAAGCTTTG
Organism: Stipa capillata; assembly: GCA_019208055.1. Taxonomy (NCBI): domain Eukaryota; kingdom Viridiplantae; phylum Streptophyta; class Magnoliopsida; order Poales; family Poaceae; genus Stipa; species Stipa capillata. The sequence goes on along the minus strand of JAGXJF010005715.1, from coordinate 63,465 downwards.
ATAGCTAACTGGTGTGAGTCCCATGACATTAAGCTGCCTGATCCTGTGAAATCCTTGAAGTTGAACTTTCCTTCAGCAGCCTCCCCCCTTCATGATTTGAGCGCCACAGGCAGCAGCCCTCTACATCCTAGTGTTGTGGCTAGGGCTAATATTCCTGGGTCCCCAGAAGCTGACCTGTATATGAGAAGCTTGAATAGAGCATCTCTTCCCCACAGTGTGGTCCATCAGAACTCTGATGCGCCTGTGAACCATCCTGGTCATGAGACCTCAACTAATCAATCTTCAGAATATACAAATGGCTCTGCGCCAGATGTTGCAAGGTTATCTCTTGCAAGTTCTGAAGCAAGAGAGTCTAGTTTGGAAGAAAGACATGCTGGTTCTAATATACAAACTTCAGAACAATCAACAGAGGAAGCATTTCAAGCATCTAATTTGGACAGGGATTCACAGGACCATGTAGGCAGTTCTTCGGTGAATGGTAGTCTTCCTAATAGCGGCCAGCTTGATGGGGAATGTGACATCGACAATGGGGTGACACGAGTTCCAAGTGATAGGACAAATTACAGTAGTGATGCATCTGGAGAGGTTGCAGATGGTGGGCCTTCAGCCTCTTCTGCCCCTCAAAGGGAAAATGTTATCCCACCAAGATTAGGTGATGGCCGTATTAGAGGGCAATTTGTTCGGCGGCAAACATCTGACAGGGGATTCCCCAGATTAATATCTTCCTCATCCATGGATGCACGAAGTGATCTTTCTGCTATCGAGAATCAGGTGCGCAAGCTAATCGTTGATTTGAGAAGTGATTCTGTAGAAGGTCAGAGATCAGCAACATCAGAGATTCGCCTTCTGGCTAAGCACAACATGGAGAACAGGATTGTCATTGCAAATTGTGGGGCTATAGACTTGCTGGTTGGTCTTCTTTATTCACCAGATGCCAAAACCCAAGAAAATGCTGTGACAGCCCTCCTCAATTTGTCAATCAATGATAACAATAAGATCGCCATTGCAAATGCTAATGCTGTTGAGCCTCTCATCCACGTCCTTGAAACAGGGAACCCTGAAGCTAAAGAGAATTCAGCAGCTACTTTATTCAGTCTCTCAGTCATCGAAGAAAACAAAGTGAGGATTGGACGATCTGGTGCTGTCAGGCCTCTTGTAGACTTACTGGGTAATGGGACCCCGCGAGGAAAGAAAGATGCAGCTACTGCATTATTTAATTTATCCATACTCCATGAGAACAAGGCTCGCATCGTGCAAGCTGATGCTGTGAGGCACCTAGTTGATCTTATGGACCCTGCTGCTGGAATGGTTGACAAAGCTGTAGCTGTCTTGGCAAATCTTGCTACGATACCAGAAGGGAGGACTGCGATTGGGCAGGCACGCGGTATTCCAGCCCTTGTTGAAGTTGTTGAACTGGGTTCAGCGAGAGGGAAGGAAAATGCTGCCGCAGCGTTGCTTCAGCTTTGCACAAACAGCAACAGATTCTGTAGCATAGTTCTTCAAGAGGGTGCTGTGCCCCCTTTAGTCGCATTGTCACAGTCAGGAACACCGCGAGCAAGAGAAAAGGTCTGCCACTACCCATCATATTTCTTACAACTAGAAAAACACTTGTAAATTATTTTGCTAAGAATCTGAATTTGCTGTGTGGTTTTGCAGGCACAAGCTCTTCTCAGCTACTTCCGCAGCCAAAGACATGGGAACACAGCAAGGAGATGATCTTACCAGAAATTTTTGTAGTGTACATTAAGCATCTCCTTGGATTTCAGATGGCGGTTAAGGTTGTTGGTTGGAGTTATGTACTGTTTATAGTCAGATTGAGATTGTGCTCATCTCATGGTGGGTGTGGCCGGTGTTTGTTGTTGTTGAGATGGTGTATTTTTCGGGTTTTATTTATTTTATTTTGTGTATAGCTTGTCCATCGGTAGAAGCTGATCCATTTCACCGAGATTTTGTTTTGTATATGCTATTAGCTGACTGACATCATGATTGTTTCGATGCTTGTAATCTCAAGTCAATATTGTCCCGCTGTACCAAATAAGTCTTATTGCTTGCATGCTTTCCTTCTCTGTTGAGAGATTGCTTTCTAGTTTTATATAAATCACGTTAGTTCGACCGGTTGCCCATCATTTCGATGGTTTAAATATAACTACATGTATGTCACCCATGAAATGAAACAATTACTTTTTAAAATAGGGAATGTCTATTTCTTAGTTGCCTGAAATTTTTTTAAATTTCAGTCACTTTTTAAACCTTTGGATCAAAATCCAATAACCCTTATCTCCATTAAAATAACATACAATTTTACGGACTAAAAATTATAATAACTTTTCTCTAAAATTGTACACCTCTAAAACTGTAATTTTAGGCTAAATGATGTGCAATTTTACAAACTAAAAATTACAGTAACTTTTCACTAAAATTGCACACTTTCAGAACTGCAATTTTAGGCTAATTGATGTGCAATTTTAGGTGACTGAGATTTATAAAAATGTCAGACAACTGAGAATTAGCCAACACGTTTAAAGTATTCGTAAATATTGCCTCATAAGATATTTCTTTTCTTCTCTAAAAGAAAGAGATTTCTTTTCTAGGCATTCCATCAAACTTGCCTTAAAAAATGGTACTTAACGCGTTTTCCTATAACGCCTTCAATAAAAGGTCTCTAAATCTTAACCGTGCTATAGTGATTGAGCTGGGCGTAAGTTAAGGAGAGCTAGTTGATGGACGAGGGAGAGCAAAACATGGGATGTAACCTCGAAGGGGTAGAAAACTTGGATGATGCCCTTGCCCTGTCGTGACGACACAAGTTGAAGCTAGGGGTGTTATACCCTTAAATCTCTCGTTGCACGTCCGCTGTACCACGACGCTGGACCGGGTGAAGTAAGAGTTCTAAGCTTTGTTCGTTGCTTATTTGATGAATATGATGAATTAATGGCCATATGCGCATGTTATAAAAGCAAATTAGGGTTGATGAATTAGGGTCACGAGAGTACGTTGTTTATTTGATGAATTAGGGTCACGAGAGTACGTTGTTCTCTTCTATAAAAGCAATCCAACCTCTTCAGGAGAATCATTCGAATCAAATGAGTACAAATTCATTTTTTTGCTGGTTGTCCGTTTTGCATCACCTTTTCTAATTTTCTAATGTTTTTCCTACTCTTTTTTTGTTGGATCGTACGGATTAAAGGTTTTCTCGAAACATCCTCTGATCGATATTGAAAATTCAATAAGCAAAGTATTTTTCTTTATACTATTGTTCGTTCACGGATGTACTTTTTTGTTTCACGAACACCTTTTTTGTTGTTCACGGTCATTATTTCTTTCGTCCGTGGACATTTATTCTGCTATTTTTCTTTGTTCATGAGCACTTCTCGTTCCATTTGCCATATATGTTGGATTAATACTCTCTCTAGTTCTATATTAAATGTCGTTTTAGACAACAATTCGGATACCAAGGTGAGGTTAGGCAGGGGTTCTGTTTACTATTCTGCATTTATTTAAATAAAAATTTCCACACATCATTGAAGATGTCTGGTCCATGTGGTAGTGTTTGATTTTCTCAGTCAGGAGAGCAGGGATCGAATCCCATTTTCCTCATTTTTTTGCTCGATCTTTTTATTTTGCAGGTGGCGCCTAATCACTCTTTGGCGCCATTTGCAACTTTTCGTTAGCTGAAAAAGTGAAAAATTGTTTGAGCGGTCTAGTGGTTTCACATGCCTTTGTATGGCGCCATTTTTTTTTACCTTTTTATTATAAATATCTATTAGTCACATACACGTACACTATTCTTCAGCTCTCAAGCTCTCACTTTCAAATAGAAAACATGGCAAGCACGAGTAGTAGATCACATACACGCACACTACTCTCCAGCTCTCAAGCTCTCACTTTCCTATAGAAAACATGGCAAGCACGAGTAGTAGATCAGGAGGAAGAAGACCACCAATGGATTTAGATTTGAATATGCTACCTGGAAAGATTATTTCTAAATCAAACCACCAGAAGAAAATGGTACACACTCTCACTTTTGTTCTTTCTTTCTTTTCAACTCTTAAGTCATACAACATGTTTTACCTAAAACCGATCAACGTGTTTTTCCACTCTAGATGCTACTGAGAACATCTTGAACCCAGAGATTGGTGCAGATGTACCAGAAGAAAATGGTAAACTAATTCATCACACTGTCGCTTTCTTTTTTTTTACTCCAATGCAGCATGTTTTTCCTAAAACTAATTAACATGTTTTTCCCACTCTAGATGCTAATGAGAACATTTTTAATGTCAGGATTGGTTCGGATGTGCCAGAAGAAAATGGTAAACTCTATATTTTACTATTTATCATTCTTGGTTAGTACATCTTTTTTTATCATGCAATATTTTTTTCTAAATCCAAGTATACGTGTTTTGTCTCTAGATGGTAACGATAATGTAGCCAACAAATTTTTTCTAATGCTACACGAAGATTAATATTTCAAGCCCTGTTAGCAAAAAGCACCAATGGAAGGTTGAAGCGTAATGTGACCGGGAAAGTGGATGCATCATTCTCAGTAAACATTCGAACAATTCAACGTGTTTAGAAACAAGGTAAAGGTCATCTCGCCCAAGGCATTCTTGTTGATGTTTCTAGTAGAAAATGCAACTCCGGCTGTAAGCGAGTCCAAATAGATTTATCTGTGTTAGTGAAGTTCCTTTTTCTGATCGAACAAAGCTGGAAGATGTATGTGCATGCTTACATGTGAGTAAGGGCAAGTTGTTGAGAATGAAATGACAATGTCTCATAAAGTGTCACTCGAATATCATAAAGCCAGAGTTAACGACTGAAAACAAGAAAAGTAGGCTACGGTGATGTTTATCTATGCTTGACCCAAATAGCATAACGAATGAACCAATTTTCAAGGGATTATTTGATGTTGTTTTTATTGATGAAAAATGGTTTTATCTTACAAGAAAAATAGCTATATTTTATACACTTCCAGAAGAAGATGAGTCAACATGTACGTGTAAGAGCAAGAACTTCATCCCTAATATTATGTTCTTGTGTGCTGTTGCCTGTTCAAGATTTGATTCTGATGGAAATTGCACTTTTGATATAAAAAAATTAAGTGCTTTCCTTTTATTATGTATGAACCTGCTAAGAGAACAAGTATTAACCAGGTTGTTAGGACGATGGAAATAAAGTCAATCACTGTCGATCAGGAAGTCACTAGAACTTGTATGATCGATAAGACATTGCCTGCTATTTGAGCTAAGTAGCCACGTGAAGATATCAGTAGTCCCATTTTTATTTAGCAAAACAATGCCAGACCTCATATCGCACCCACTGATCCGTTATTTTGTGAAGCTGCTAAGTAAGATGGATTCTATATGTGGCTTCTTTGTCAGCCAACAAATTCACCATATTTTAGTATCTTAGATTTGGGGCTATTCCGTGCTATCTAGTCAACTCAGTACAGGAAGTTAGCAAAAACAATAGCTCAACTTGTTCCAGTTGTTGAAGAGGTATTGTATATTTTTCTTTTTTGCTATTTACACTCTTGTCATTTTAGTCATTCGAGCTAATCTTATTTACATAAAACAGGCCTTCCAGGAGTATTCTGTGCACAAGTCGAATATACTTTTCCTGACACTACCTCTTGTTATGACGGAGAACATAAAAGTAAGAGGGGGAAATAAGTACAACATTCCTCACATGAAGAAAGGGATGTTGAAAAGACAAGGGCGGCTTCATTTGCAGATTAGTTGTGATTCTTCATTGGTAGATGAGGCTATGGCACAACTCACTGCATAATTTGCCAAGAGATGTACTGCTACTACTGTTCTATTAGTAGATCAGGCTAGGAGTACTAGTGATCTATAGCATTACCTAATTTCGTTTGCACATGTATGGTGTGCATGTTACCATATGCATGAGTCTTGATATGGAATATCATTGCTTAAGCAAGGAATGATCTGGCAGAAAAGAGTTTTAAGCAATAGTACAATCTCTGTAAGCGTAACATGAGTAGTACTCCTACCAAGCAGTAATACTCACATTTAACTCTGCTCAAACACAAAGAGCCATTTGGGAAGTGAAAAAGAGCAATACTAATGTCACAATATTATCACAAGGGTAGAATTGGGCAAAAAGCTCCTAAACTCCCCCAATGACATATTTTTTTGGTTCTTTGAGCAAACCCCTCCAGCAACACTTAATATAGAACTGGAGGGAGTAGTTTGAATTGTTTCACATGCATTTCAATTTGTCTGCAAGAACATTTGATTTCTTGTGCTAATTTTCTATTGGCATAGCACATTAGATTTGTTCCAGTAACTTTATTTTTTGTTAATTCTTTATGTTGTTTATGAGCAACTTTGATTTGTTTCACTAAATCTTTATGTTCTCGTATACATAAATCAATGCAATTTATTTAATTTCGGTTGTGTTCGACTTTATTTTCATCAACCAAATTAAAGATAATGTTGATTACGAGCACATGTGGTGATATTTTTTTCGTTCACACAAATATGTTGTCGACATGCATTGGAGGAGGTTTGTGAGGCGTATGAAGTCTTTCTTTTCTCTAGAGGTTTTTTAGGTACATTCTACTAGTACTTAGAGGAGCAGTATAGACGCATATAAACCGTTGGATTAATAGGATAATTTAGACATCTACTCATTTAATTTTTGTTTCTGTTAAGGGCAATTTGGTCCGCCTTTCTGTCGCTGATTCAGCTGCCACGCCCCCATCAGCCACCCTGCCGCCAAGACCTTGTCTGGCCACCCACGCCGCTCCCCCGTCTAGCCATCCTGCAGCCGCCCAGCGTGCCTGGATCCAGGTCCTGACTCCCTAACCCGCATCTCTCTTCCCGTCATCCCAATCCTTGCTCGGAGTCCTAACGACTTGCGGCGACAGGCAGGGCATGGTTGTGAACTTGGACTACAACATTAGCAATCGGAGCCCCTTTTTGGATGACAACTCATGCGTCTCTGAGCTCATGCTCCAGGCCAACGATGCCGAGGGCCAGCTGTGGCGGCCAGGTTCTCCAAATCTTGGATTCTCTTTGTTATTTGATCATTCTTCTCTGTTTCTTAGATATGACGTGGTTGATGAATAACTTTACTTGTGCAAAATTATCAAATTGCATATTTGGTTTTGCTGTTGTTGATCAGTAACATCAGCTATTTCCCCTATAAAAAAGCTACTATATCATGTACTCATGTCTGAAATTGTATGCCTAAAGTAAGTCTGGAAACCTAAAATTTTAGGACCCCTTCTAAATGATCATTGCAAGAGTTTAACAATTCCAACTACTAGGCCACCACCATCAAAACCTAAAACACTTTGGACATGTATGCTTTATATTAGAGGATGTTTACAATTAGATGGTGCCATGAATTAATTATTATGTGCTATTATTTTACAATTGTATCCCTCAAAATAGATTTATGCATTGATTAGTGTTGGAAAACTAGAGATGCATGATGCTATAGTTCAATGTTTAATCGAGATTTGTTTGCTAAGACTACTTTAATTAGGACTTGAATTGCTGCTGGAATTAGATGGTTGTGATGGTACTGGCCTTCTCCAGCAACTAGGTTAACATGTGGAGTTTCAAATGGATGTTAGCTTGTTTCAACTGTTAGTCAATATTATCAATAGTTAGTCAACATTAGATTGCTTAGAGAGATGCAAATTCATAATCAAATAAATTTGTAGCACTAGTGTACACAAGGCATCTAAATTAAATAAATTTCTATTAGGAGACCTTGAAATCATAATCAAGAATGAAGGTTAAATGTGCTCTGGAAACTGAAACATCTGATATTTGTCACTGAGAGCTTTATGATTGTTTTTTTCGGATGATTGTCTATTCTTACCTCGAGCATAAAAGTCACCACTTGGAGGCCATTCTTCTGGGTTATATATTGGGCTACAATATGTAAAATTAGGCACTGTATAAATGGCACTGATCTTTAGAGTAGTTTTGTACCTAGTGTTTTAGTTTTATTTGAGAGACACATGACTTGGTTTTGTTGTTTTCTTGATGGCAATTGTATGACATGGATGCTCACCACGTCAACTTGGAGGCAATGGAAGAATATTATAAGGTGGTTAGTCAAACGTTCAAAAGAGGAAGAAGGTTATGAGTTCTACAACAGATATGCTTGATCAAAAGGGTTTGGTGTTAAAAAGGATGATGCCAAGCAGAAAGGAGGCATCAGAATCCGACGTCTGTATGTATGCTGTAAACAAGGATACCAATCGAAGAAGCATTTTGCACAGGCTAACTGGAAAAGAAAACCAAGGTGCATTAGTCATTGTCCATGAAAAAACATCATCAAATTAGTCATCCTCACTAAATTATTTGCGTGCATGGGTCATCGACCTATTAGTAATCTAGAATTGTGAGAGAAAATCTCAATATTGTGGTGCTATTCTCTTGCCCTTTTGTCATGTTAATGCCAAATATGCAGCATCCTCTTGGTCTTTTGTGTGAATTGAAGCAATACTTAGTCCAAGTCGATGCAATAGTAGTACATGTTGATTATTAGCTTCTTCATGTGACCCGGTTCAGTCTCATGGTTCTGATTTCCTATTCGTTTGCAGAGTGATCTTGCATATTTGAAACCCATTTTTTCCACGCAAACCAAAAGGAGGCGAAGGGGGACCAGCTAGGTTGATGTCATGACCTGGGCCGAAATTCCTTCAAGATTGTGCATTGCATTTGAGAACACAATTCAGATTCTAGCTCAGTTTGCAAATTCAGTTTGTGTATTTTCTTTTTGTCGTGTGCCAGATATTGAGTGTTGGAGAGATTTTTAGTTCTTTGTTAATTCACAGGAAACTATGTCATGAAATTTCCATCACACTGAAATGTCAGTAGCAAGAGCAATATCGAGGCAGCCACCAACTTTGAGAAAGCATGCCACATGAGTTGGTACATCAACATGAAAGAGGTGTTGGTAATTATGTGTTGTGCACGGCGATGAAAATAGAAGTGGCATAGTTTTAGTAGCATGTAAAGATGTAGCATTATTACCTCGACACAAAATCCTGTCTTGATTGCTGTAATTTCTGAGAAAAATTAGGTTTGTTGGAACTTAATCTTTTGTTCGCAATAGACAGTAGTTAAAAATATTACTGTAACCAACCATTGATAGGGCTTGTTTGATTGGGCTGTGGTTGTTGATAAAGTTATTGTTGGCTGGCTGGCTGGATAAGCTACTGTGGCAATAGGAAAGTAAATATATGACTTTTGGCTGATCCAAACCATCTACACTATTTTGGAAAATGAGCACTGAAGATTCAGCACATTGTAAAAAGCTAGCAGAAGATAACTTTTTCAAACAGCTGAATTTGCACTGCAAAGCCCACAGCTACCGTTGACAAAAATTGCTGAAAAGCTAGGCGTTTGATTGAGCTGCAGCTCTTTCCAGTAAAAAACTGCTGAAAAGCTCAACCAAACAAAAACCATAAACTAATAGTTGCAAGTCCAAAGTAGGCTGAAAAAAATCTGGCTACTAATGCAGCCGAACCCAGGACCCCTCTCTAATCCAAGGCCCTTCTTACCATTTGCTCAAAGGTATTATTCATATGTAGTGAAGGGAGTAAAACTTTGTAAATAGTTGGTGGAGATACCGAGATCGATGGAATGGAAGGACCGTAAAAAAAAGATCTGGTTCCCATGTTACCCCTGACATACGGGATTTGGTTTCTGTATCTTCCAGTTTTACCTCCAAGGTCTATATACTACTCAAGTTGAGCTACATGTACTACTCACATGATGTAATAGTATAGATTAATATTCACCATTAGATCTATATGAATGGACGGTCCATACCGATCTGAGGGTACCGCAAAAGAACCCAAGAAAGTTCATGAATACCGAAAGCTACGTAGCTAGTTCATTTCGCCTCCTTTTTTCTCTGCCAATTTATTCTGCTGAATTCTAGAACCAATCAATGAAATGAACATAGAAGGTAGAAATCAACCCGGGAAGGACCATATGAGCTTAATCGATCAGGTCAGGCCATGTCGTTGCAGCAGCACGTGGTTTATCGTGCCTTTCCACGAACATCTTCAAAGCCCATGGCTCAGAACAGCTGCCACCGTATTCCTTCAGATCTAAGGACACAACCAATCCAGCACTAACCAATTTGATCAGAAAGCACAAGAAATTAAAGGCTGAGAAGCTTGCCGCCCTTCCGCATGGAAACCATGGTCGTAGGCAGCAGCAGCGCCCCTTCCACTCAGTGAACCTGCTGATGCTCTGCCTCCGCTTGAGCGCCGCGACCTCTTCCACCAACACAGCCGCGTCAGATCCAAGCAGCGATATTTGGGTCATTACGCTCGATGGATCCTCGTCGGTGTGAGTTCTTGGTCACCTTTTCTCGGTGTACACTACTAGTTAACAAAGTAGTGAGCACTGTACTTGCCTATTTGGTTCAAACGTATTGCATATTTAGGAACATGTAAGACCAAAGTACTAATGTTTGCTTGGCCAAAAAAGTACTTCTAGTTGAACCAACTACTTGAAAATAAACAACTGACCTTACAAGTTCAGTGGTGAAATAAACATCTTAGTGGTGAACTTAGTGCTCAGATTGATCAATGTTTTCATTAGTGTCACAAATTCACAAGACGAACACCGGATAGTTTTTCCTTAGCAAAATTGGATGTTCTGATGAGAAGATCGGATGTTCTGATCGGATCGAACTTCTGGATTTCACGAACTTTGGGTTTTTGGGTTGCTGTGCTAAAATGAATCGGAATGTCTAATCTTCGGATCGAAAGTTCCAATCAAACTCAGACGGTCCGAAAAGTCAGACCGTCCGAAGGGTTCTCAGGCCATGTGTTGTACAGTAACGGATGCTCCAATCATCTTCAGAAGGTCTGAATTTTCGGAGTCCAGAGTTCTCTGTTTCTCTGGTTAGGGCTAATCGGAAGTTCCCTTTGGAGTATCAGAAGTTCGGATCAACTAGAACCTCCAATGAGGGTATTGGAAGTTCCGCAAATCCAAAACCCTGCTCACTCTGTAAAGACAATCGGATGTTCTGGTATAGGGTTTAGGGTTAGGCTTGCACGAGTCATATAGTGTTCCGGTCTAGGGTTAGGTTTGCATGAGTTTATTGGGTTAGGCTTGCATGAGTTATATAGTGTTAGGTTTGCTGGGTTCAGTTGGGTAGTTGAATACGAAACAGGGGCTGGGTTGAGAATTTATATTTGTAACTCACGGTTAAGTTACCTATAGGTTGGGTTTATATCGAACTCTCCATTGCCTGGCCTACCCGTGAGCTGTGATATCCGTGCCAGACTGGCGCGCGAATGTTGTGTTTTTAACTACCTTAGCACAGTTGTTTTCACATCTTATTCGCAGTTAGATGTTTGCTTTATCAGGTCCCAGAACCTGCTCATAACTAGCTATAAATTCATGTGGACATGTCTACGGGTATATTATCCAGGAGAATTTTGGAATTGTTGTCTTGCATACATCGTGCTATATCATACTAAATCATGCTGATTCATGTAGTGGCGTAATTCCCCCATCACCGGAGGAGTACCCAATTTTGGGGCTTAATCTTCTGAGGCTGTTGGTCCAGAATAGAATTGCAGAGTTCCACACTGAGCTGGAGCTTCTGCCCACCAAAGCACTAGAGAATCCTTGCATCAAGCATGCGGTTGAGCTTGAGCAATCCTTTATGGACAACCAAGTGTTGAGTGCTCGACAGGCTGTGCCTCATGGAACTTATGTATATATACTTCATGGACCTTCTTGCTAAAACAGTTAGTGGGTTTCTATTACTGCCGCTTCCTCTTTGATCTATTGATGTACCCTTTATGCAGTCCCTTACTGTGATTTTTGTTCTGCATGCAGAGATGAAATAGCTGGATGCAGCGAGAAGGGATATGATTACTTGTCAATAAGTGATGCAAAACAAATGTTTACGTTCAGCTCACAGAGGTAAATTGCCTTCCCTACAATTTTTCGTGTTCTCGTGTGAATTACATGATATTCGTCATAGATTCTAAGTATCATATTGTTGACAGGAACACCCCGAGTGGGAAACAAAGAACGGCTCGGTCTTCTTCCAAAAGGCTAAAGAGTCCCAGCCCTACAAGGTTGAAAGGATCTAGGTTATCGATTAGGGGGAGAGGGAGGGGGAGGGAGTGAATAGGCGATTATCAAAACTCACCTAGAGGATCTAGAAGCACTTTCAAAGGTCATCAACATGTTACTGAATTCTGAGTACAATGTATGTCAAGCTGGCAAACTTTGAGTTGAGCAACCTGAAGCTGGCAAACTTCGAGTTGAGCAACATAATGAACGATGGTCGATTTCTGAATACCAACAGTGGGAGCTTCCATGTCAGGTGTATTAATTCTCAGTTTTCTGAATATTTTAGTTTTGCACTGTTGTTTGTTCTTACATGAAATGCATGTTGGTCCTGAGGTCGATATCTGGAGCTGTGGAATTGCCCTGTACGCTCTTCTTTTTGACCTTTTGATGCGAAAACTGTGAGTGAGGAAGCATATCCATTTGTCTGAACGTTTTAAGCACTATAACTTGGACGCTTGACGCCGCCTCTTTTGTCCGACTGGTTCAAAAAAGTGCAACTGAAAACCTGGCTCATGGACGTAGTACTGGGTTGTTATAGTGTGCTATTTTTGCCCTCTTCTTTCACTTGTTAATACCCATCTTAAACTGCCCACATGCTCACATTTCATCATTGACTTAGTACTGTGTTTACGGTATATGGTTCTTTTCCAGCAAGTAGCAGCAGCACGCACCACGTATTCTCAGACTCAAGAGAGTTCGATGTCAATCTGTGTCGAATCTGGAGAAGAATGTATCAGAATACTAGGTACCAGACTACTAGTACAAGGTACAAATCATTACCATTCTGAATTTCTTGTATGCAACTATATATGTAGAGTTTCCCACAATCACTAGCCCAGAATACCTACTACAGAACTGAATTTCCTACTTAGAAAACATAATAGACAGCAACTCTTATGCTCCTTCAGGTGACCGATGGAGTGCATAGTATATTTCTAACTACTTTCTCCATTCAAAAGATAATACCTACTGCAAGATTGAATTTCCTACTTACAGAACATTGTACAAGACAACTATGCTTCTTCAGATGGAAGGCCTAGTCCACTGTTAAATAAGATTGTTCATTCAAAAGCTACACAGGGAAATATGTCACACTGAAAAACTGCACGCTAGTATTTTTACAACTGGGAATAATAAAGCTACGATTACATATCACATGAGCAGTGCAAATCACAAGGGTCCAGGTGCATAACCACCATGAAGATACTGCATCTTATCCATCAACTAATGAGAAACAGTTTCGAACAAACTACTGCCACTCCAAACTTGCATAAACCTGGCATCATATCAAAAGTAAACAAAGAGAAATCTAGAAGCAACAGATTGTATATTTCTCCAGCAATTAACAGTTTGACACCATGTCTTGAGATCTGAGACCTCAACGCTGCCACAGATTCTTGGTATGTACAGACAGAACGATAGACAATGGTCACGTGCCGAAGTGAGTGAACACTACAAACTAAAAACTTCCCCACTCCAAGGACAACGACGACATGAACTACAGTTACCATTCCAGACATTACAAGCAGCAACAGCAATGTATCGGTCAGGTAGTAGGCCGACCACAAAAGACTTCTCTACGGCACAGCTTGCTGACCTTGCACACAGTTTCAGATAGTATCATTGGTGAGATATGGATCAGAAATTCAGAACGAGTCAACAGAGATGGACGGGTTCTGCTTGTCTAGCCAAAGCCATGGCTATGAGTTTGGGGATGTTAAGAATCAGCAATACATAATTAGGAACATTCTAGAAGATTGGTGAGTTTTTTTTAATATCTAGATATTTGCCACAGAAGATATTAGAGATAATTTTTCATAGCAAAGCGAGAAGTTTCTAGAATATTTTGGAGTATTATAAGATAGAGATATTTGATAAGATCTAGAAAAATCAATGATAAGCATGATGGAGATATTTTTAGAGCATGACTATAGAATTAGGGAATATTAAATAGGTGTATATTTTAGAAGAGAATTCTAGAGAAGAGATATTTCTAGTGTATGGTTTGAATGTGTGCCACTTGGCACTAATATAAGGGGCATGTGCAACTATAAATAGGGGTGCCTGTCCCTTCTTATGTAACCAACCAAGGGAAGAAGTGCCACCATGAGCATATGAGAAAGTGAAGTATGAGTGGCATTAGGTGAAATGGTAGGATAGCCACTAAAAGAGTTGAATCAGAGTTTTGAGAGTGAATAAGAGAGTTCCCTTGTGTAAGTGTGGTCTCCACGGTAAGCCACGTACTTCTACTACTTAGTGCTTGTTGAGTTGTGATTTGACGTGAGTAGCTTGGTTGCCTGAAATCACAATGGTACTTTAATGTGAGTGGTGTAGCTGCCCAAAAACAAAATACTAAGTATAGAAGGGAAGACTAGTCATATAGAGAGTTTGTGTAGGTCCTCATATAGTGTGGGTAGTAAGGGTCACCTCCAGAGCCATTCCCAATAGAGGACATGCTCTTTTAGATAGCGTGGTGCGTCGCTTTTTATCAACCTGCATAGCTTGGAGGCAATATGTGTGCTTTCTTCAATACCTTCAAGGCAGTAGTATGCTTAGTGGGCCTCTCAGCAACTGCCAGAAGCAAGTCCTACCACAGCTTGTCCAGATGCTTGTTAATACATTCAAGATCTCCAATGGTGTCATATGTGCAACATGGCCATCCAGTATATGTTTCGGACTTGTTTCGAAGCTTCTTATGCACCAACTGCGCATTAAAAAGGGACTCTAGTCCAGATACGTTGACAATGCATGGACAAGGCTCTGACAGAATGTGACTTAATTCTGCAACAGTAAAACAATGATGCACTGATACATCCGACGCATAAGCCTTGCTAGGGAGATATAGCAATGCCACTCCCTCGGTGATAAGGCCCAATGATTCTGGTACGCTGAGCCTTGAGCTTCTTGCCCTTGGCCACGAAAGGGGCCTTGCTCTGCACCACAAACTTATTCTGATCAAGACTCGAGGCGGCACAATTGAAACATAGCACCACAAATATGAACCATTGAAGATACAAGTTGATCCCCAATTTGAATCCAAAACCCCAACGGTGAGTAAAATTGATAGTTAGACCCCGACATTTGAACAAAACCACCTAGAATTAGAATTCGTGCAGAGAGTTCGATCGAATACTAACCAAACAAAACAGGGACAACAACAATTTATATATCTAGACATGCACGGCACAGGAAACGCAAAACCGAACAAAATTAACAAACACATCAGATTCAAAACAAACCACGTATCGAGTAGTTTGAAAAGGGAAAATCATCTTACTGCATCGGACATATTTTTCCACTTTAGCAAGGCAGACTTGCCAATTAGAGACTCGTATAGAAGCCACCTGACTTGCCAATCTGTAATTCACCAAAATCACCAGGAATTAGGAGGCGAATCCCATAACCAAAACCAAAGGACGATGGGACACAAGCAGAGGAAACGGTACTCACAACCGGGAATTGCTTGAGCCTACGGTGCTTCTCCTTGTAATCCTTCTTGAAACTATCCCTGTGGAAACCAACTGAAAGTGCATCTAGGCCCCCTAATCAGGTTTTGATGATTGACGACAAATGATTAAGGGACTAACATGTTTAACGAGTTTATAAACAGAGATTAGTCCCAGAAAAAAGGCTCAAAGGACATTGGCGACCCCTAAAAAGAAGAAAAGGTGGTGGCTTCGGAATCTCTACTCTTCGTAAAGTATTTTGTATTTATTTGAGTAGTAGGAAAACCGTTCTATTAAGAGGGGTGTGTCGAAGAAGCATTTAGTTGATCTTAGTGCTTAAAGATCATTGAACTTTATTTTCAAAAGAGCAAATCTTTCCCCATGAATACAAAATCGAGTTTTAAATCTGCTACATCGGAAGTTCCGGTTCCACCGGAAGCTCCGAAGTAGCCCTTGTTTTTAAAGGTTCTGGAAAAACCGGAAGTTCCGGTCCTGGGATTGGAAGTTCTGGTCTGGCCGGAAGCTCCGGTTCAACCTGTGTTTTGACCGTTCTGGAAAAATCAGAAGTTCTGATTTTTGTATCGGAAGTTCCGATGATCCTGGAAGGACCGAAATCCTCATGCTCCTTCTCCGAGCTATATCGGAAGTTACGATAGTGATATCGGAGGTTCCGATATGACTGAGATGTGTGCAGCGAGGGGGAAAATAGCCGTTTGATTTGAACAGATCGGAAGTTCCGATGCTGGCATCGGAAGTTCCGATGTGGGTGTTTGCAATGTAAAATGGCTAGTTTTTTAGGGGTGCTATATATAGCCCCCAACCCCCCCTCTTCAAAAACCTCTTGCAAATCATTTCCAAACACACTCAAGAGCTCTTGCTTCTCCTCTGTCAAGCTCCCAAGCCACCCCTTAGTGAGAGAAAAGAAAAGAAGTGAGTTTTGAGGATTTGAGTGGAAAAAGGTCAAGATCTCTTTGAGCACTAGGTTCACCTCCTTGCGACTTCAACGCGCTTGTTACTCTTGGAGGTTGAGGACTCCTAGACGGTTAGGAGTCGCTCACGAGCTCCCAATCCGTGTGGTGAGCCGTGGGAAGTTTGTGAAGGCCGGGATTCGCCTCCGCGAGGAAAGAATCACCAAGAAGAAGTCGAGGAGACTCCGAAGAGTCCTCGAGGGATAAAGGCTTGAGAGGAAGCCGGTTCTTGATCACGTGTGATCGAGCTACCCAAACGGAGACATAGGATTCCCTCAAGGATCCGAACTCCGGCATCAAATCTTTGTCACTTGCTCTTTCAATTCCGTAATTACTTTGCAAGTACTTTCATAGTGCTTATATCTATCTTGCTTAGTATAATTGTTCACTCATATTGAATATTGCCATATTTGCTAATCAATCTAGCTTAATTCAGCAAAGTTGAAAAATTGATTAACATTGTATTAAAATTGTTTAGTCGCCTATTCACCCCTCCCATCTAGGCCGACATCTTGATCCTTTACCAACGAGCCAAATAGATCAGGATGCAACACCTCAAAACAACATGAGAAAACAACAAAACAAAAACCGCATGGATCTGTGCTTACATCAACACGGAGAACACGCTTGGGGGCCCCTTACCCTTCTCGACCTTGTTCATCCTCACCGCGAGCCTGCAGGCCCTTCACAACCAACAAGAGAAAAAACCAATAAAACAGAATCAAAACAAGCACAAGCATCACAAAAACTCGATAAAACCATAGAAACCAAGCAAACGAGCGATCAGATCGGATCCTAACCTC
Organism: Stipa capillata; assembly: GCA_019208055.1. Taxonomy (NCBI): domain Eukaryota; kingdom Viridiplantae; phylum Streptophyta; class Magnoliopsida; order Poales; family Poaceae; genus Stipa; species Stipa capillata. Next base: position 46,153 of record JAGXJF010005715.1, on the reverse strand, counting down.
ACGTTGCTGTCAATGGATCGGCGCTATGTATCCCTCCAGAGGCTACCCACATGATTTTTGGTTTCCACATGTTTGGTGTCTCTCCTGCTATTCTGCAACTCCAGCTTGCATTTTGTTGCATTCAAAGGTTGTGATAATTTGGAGGATGTCATTAGTCGGCCGTCTTCTTTGAGGACCATGCTTACTGAGTATTTCAATATGAACAAGGTGGATAGTTATGCACGAAATTTCTTATGTAGGGAGTTCCCAGAACACTTTTGGTGGGGTTAAGGGTAATAAGTGGTTGAGAAGGGGGATAGATTGGAAGAATTGTATATGCGCCCCCTGCAAAAGAGGAGAGGTACTTCTTGCGGGTGTTCCTGAATCATGTCCAAGGAGCAACTTCATATCATGATTTAAAAATTATATGGCAAACCATGCTCGACGTTCAGAGAGGCGTGCAAGCAAAGAGGCCTCATAGAGCACGATAGACCCCTTAATGACTACCTAACTAAGGGAGCGATTTCCATATGGCTTGTGCTCTTAGACGGCTGTTTGCAACAAATATGGTATTCTATGAGCCTACCAACACCTGAGATTTGTGGGAGAAGCATCTAGAAGCAATGTCCGAAAATTACCGTCGTAGCCAAACCAACAAGGCAGCACTTGAGAAAATGTTCCTTAGAGACATTAGGGATTTGGTATATTCAATGGGGAAGGACATTAGAAACTATGGCCTTCTGCATGTGGTTGAAATGGGTGATTGTTCAGGCGACCATCTGAGAGAGGTTAGAGAGGAGCTATCTATCAATGTGGACGAAGAACGTCTAGATCATTTTACATCTCTGAACAATGAGCAGTGGGCTGGGTTCAAGTGAAATCATAGATCACGTGACCAACAGCAGGAGCTAGATCTTTTTGTCGATGGTCCAGAAGGCACAGAGAAGACGTACCTGTACAAGACACTACTTGCTAGGGTGTGTTTGATGGGCCTAATAGCCATTGCAACTACAACATTTGGTATAGCAGTGTCGATCATGCCTGGTGTATGAATCGCACACTCCTGATTCAAAATTCCAATTAAACTCACTGACAACAGCATGTGCAATTTCACCAAGCAGAGTGGTACTGTGGAGTTGCTTCGTAGGACATCCTTGTTAATCTGGGATGAAGTTGCCATGACAAATCGTCAAGCAGTTGAGACACTTGATAGGTCACTACAAGATATTATAGGATGTGCTTAGCCGTTGGGGGGGAGAAGATTTTGGTGTTTGGTGGAGATCTTAAGCAGGTCCTTCCTGTGGTGACCCGTGGGACAAGAGCACGGATCACTGACGCTACACTGTAGAGAATTTTTCTATGGGACAAGATTAAGAAGATACGTCTCACACGTAATATGAGGGCACAAACTCGCCCATGGTTCTTTGAATACCTCCTAAGAATTGGCAATGGCACTGAAGAGACAATTGGTGATGATTATGTGCGCCTCCCTAATGACATTATGATCGGTTACACTGTCAATGAAGAAGCAATTAATAAGCTCATCCAAGATGTGTTCCCATCGCTACATGATAATGCTAAATTAAGAGCGTACATGAGCAAACATGCTATTCTTTCAACCAAAAATAAGCATGTGGATGAGCTGAATGCAAAGGTGATTGACAAGCTTTCAGGCCAAGAAAAGGTATACCACAGCTTTGACTCCATCGAGGATGATTCGCACAATCGGATGTTTCTCTTGCTGGGGATTTCGGTTGGGATTTAGCTCCCATTTTTTGGGATTTTGTTGCACAGGCGGTAGGGCTTGTCAGAGACAAGGTCCCACTTCATATGGATAATTCGACTTGGCATGGGCACGAGACAAGGACAAGGAACAGCGGCCAACATGGTTTGATCGCATGCGTTAATGTGGTGGCTTGTAGGGAGCCTCAAATCAATCTATATATAAAGAAAGATGGAGGAGCGTGACCCCATTGGCATACAACCAGGAGCAATTTGGTCTCTTTTTTTTTGGGGCCAGGTGGAGACTAGGCCGGTCAAATGGCGCTGACCATACGGAGATGGTGTGAACAGTGGGGTGACGGTCTGATGGCAAGAACAAGCCTCAAAATTTTGGTGCAAAGGTGAGAATTCAACTTTCCTTAGTGGCACAAGCAAAAAAAATTCCTTATTTAAGAGTACATGGTAATACCTTAATCTTAACACATTGGAAGGAGTTGTATGAAACAGAATCAACAGTCTTATTATTGGTAGACATAAACACTCAAACTCTGGACAGTAGCAAAATTGGCCTCATAAGAATGGAATGCCTATTGATCTGAAACGTACTGAGGAAGTTAAATCTGCAATGGTTGGAATAAAGCAAAGCTACTAATGTAGTAGGAGATGGCAGGGTTAAGAGATCAGGTCATACATTCTTTTATTTAGCTAGCATAGGTCCACAAATTTGTGCAGTTCAAGCAGTCAGTGATATTTTATTTGCAATATAAGTATTCCATTATCATCTGCAATACGTACCTCTGGAAGGTTTGGCCCCGAATACCCCTTTGTTTCACCAATCTGAGAGTTATCATCTTATTGGCAGGGTGAGCCCTTACTTTTTTACCCCGTGAAGCAATCAATCCATCTACTTTACCCCATGCAGCAATCGATCCATCTGCAACACATCATGTTATGAATAATACAGACAGTAACAGAAGAAAACAGTAAATTTAAGCACACGAACACACACACAGAGGAATCCAATTTGTTTCTCTTATCCAACTTTTACGCAAGAACACTAACAACTTAAAAAAAATCTTGCTTCAATTTAAGAAGAAGAAAGAAACTTGGCTTTAATCTCACTGGCTGATAGATGGTGGAGCCTATTAGCCAGTGAGATTGATATCCTTTCCCAAACCGCCTTCGTTCTCCCTCCCGAATCACATGTCACGTTCACAGTAGTGTTTGACTGGATACTGCTAGCCTCTAGTGTTTGACTGGATACTGTTAGCCTCTAGAGTCTAAAACCATAATAAACTGGCAACATTTTTTGATCACTGAAAAGTGACAACTTTTAATTCTCTTGAAATCTCGTCCGGAACAAATCCACATTGGAACAAAAGGAAACTGGCTAGCCTACTCAAACATAGAAGGGAAAAGGAACAGTCTTGCTTTCCACCAAAGTATACGTGCATCCGAATAAACATTGGCTAGCCGGCTTATCCGTACCAATATAAAAAGGAACAGTAATCTAGAATCCAATCAATCTTATCCTTTTATCTATCTTTATCCAATGATTGGCGTTTTAATTTGGACCCCTGCTAATTCAACTCCACGTTTAATCACTTATTCCCTTAACTGCCTTGCCGATTAAACCGCCTTGCCCGCTCCTTCGCCCTCGCGGCCGTGCGCCTACCGCCTTGCCGTGCCCACCCCGGCCCCCTCGCCGCCCACCCCTGCGCCCGGCCCTACCATCACCGCCGCGCCAGTCCCTGCCCCCGTCGCCGCCGCCCCCGTCCCTGCCCGCGCCGCGCCCGTCCCTGCCCCCGTCGCCGCCGGCCCCCTCGCCGCCCGCCCCTCCCCCCTGCCCTACTGTCGCCGTCGCGCCCGTCCCTACCCGCGCCGCCACGGCGCCCCTGCCGCTCTGCCCGCGCCGCGCCCGTCCTTGCCCCCGTCGCCGCCGCGCCCTGCCCCTGTTGCCGCCGGCCCCTGCCCCAATCCCTACCGTCGCCGCTGCGCCCGCCCCTGCCCCAGGCCGTGCCGTCGCCCCTGCTAATTTTCTTGATTATCGTTACAGAACGATTTCAGTGAGAGGCAAATTCCTCTTGAGTAATTCTGTATGACCATGTTGAGTTCATAGAAGTAATCGTCTTTTTGTCTTGGATTAGGTTGTGAGCACAAGCACTGCCACAGAAGCAGAATGAAGTTGATATGATATGATATGATACGATATGATAGAAGTAATCCTCTTTTTGTAGAAGTAATCCTCTTTTTGTCTTGAATTCGATTGCTTAAACCGATCGCATGCATGCCTCTGAACCCAAGTGCTTTGCTAAATAATGCTAAAACCATATAATGGAGAGGAACCAAATAATGGAGAGGGTAGTTGGTCCAGTGTGGTGGAGTTGAGCTATGCCAATTTGATTAACGATGTTACCTGGTCCAGTGTGGTGGAGAGGGTACAATGTTTGCTTTCGGTTTAGTTCATAGTTGCTAAAATATGGTGTGCTATAATTATTGAGTCAGCTTCTAGAAAAAATATGGTGTGCCATTCCTGGAAAATCTGTTTAGTGTGCATGCATGTGTGATCTTCAAGGGAGCATTAATTCTAGATGCTTGAAATATCATCAAATGAGGATGCAATTAACGTTTCCTTTGCTTTGTTCCTTTGCAGATTCAAAGCAAGCTGCAGCTGTATATCATACTTTATATTTAATTGCGGTGCGTGGAGGGAGCAGAGAGAGCGTGCACACTTTTTTTCTATTGATTGCACATTTTTCAGAAAATTTATCATGTATAAAATGATTTACTTAAAGCAAGTTGACTGAAATTATGTAGTTACTGTAAATGAGTCTTATCTGTTCTTTGTGTATGAGTGCTAGCTTCAGGTTATGGGTGGATGAGAAGCTGGAAGTCCACATTGCCATAATGGAACCAGATGTGCACCATGCAAGTGTTGTTATTCTCTTATTTTATTTGCTTTCCTAAATTTTCTGATTATGTAGACTAGCTTGTTCTGCCTGGTTATACATGGGGTGTTCATGTTTGATTTTTCTTAATTTCAAAGCTGGCTCTTTTGGTGTCTCCGAACAACGGCGATCCCCTCTTGGTGATATCTCTAATTTTCAACCACGTGCTACAAGGAATCCAGGTAGAGATAGCAGAGCTTAGTTAATTGGTTCTGCATATTAGGAGACATTCATGATTGTGTCGGGAGTGTTGATAAAATTATTCTTCTGATTCTCCCAGCTAGCTCCGTTGGCATTTGTGATATCTCTAATATCGATCCACAATCTAGAAGAGAAGCAGGTAGACCTAAAAGTTGTGTATTATTGCATATCAGTCTTTAGTTTATCTCCGTGCATCTAAACCAATGGATTCATATGCAGCCTCCATTGATAAGGATCCCCAACTACGACACCCTCTCGGTGATATATCCAATTTTCATGGCACCACAATATCAGAAAGGGTTCAAGGTTTGTTTCCTGCATACACCAGCCAACCACAAAGCATATTAATTTGCATATATATCTCCTGTTATTTGATTATATTGCTTTTTATGCACAGTCGTGTCGACTCGGTGTAGCTACACACAATTCGCCGAAAAACAACGATACTCTCAAATGAGCACCGATAAGAAAGATCAATACCTTAAAAGAAAACGAGAGTTTAAACGAAAAGTAAGGTCTACGGTACACAAAACAGTAAGTGTCACTGATTGGTATAATTCATGTTACAACAACATGCTATCGACAAAGGGTAATGCAATTTCCCCAGGTACAAACAAAGTTTTCTAGATGTTTTCCACTGTTTACCCCTTTCTCGATACTCATTGCAAATTATTGCCAGTTGCAGATCCATCAACCCACATTTCATCGACTATGCAAGATGACCTTACATCGCAATGCACTCTTCCTTCTACCAATGAAGACTCATCAACATTTGTTACTGAGTGGTTACAACTATGTTACAACAATATGTTGTCTACGCCGTGTGATGCACTTGCCACAGGTAAAACATAAAACTATGCACAAAGCAATTAAATAAAAAATAGTTATCCTTCCGGTGTGTAATTTCTCTTTTTTCAGTTCAAGATTCTACTATGTGCGGTCCAATGAGTCGGCATGACCTTACTACTCCACTCAGATCGAGCATTCAAGAATCAAATCAATTTATAAAAAGTGAAAATGTAGTGAGCTCCGTTAACATGGCTCCTACGACACTTATCTCTCTCGATCCTGGTGTTGTACAGATGGGTAGTTCAAGTCAGAGCACTTTTTTGGGGACATCAAATGATATGGTCAACCTAGGTAGTAATCAGTAAGCGCTATAAGATATTTTTTGCCCTCGAATGGGATTGTGGTTGTTAATTTCTTGATTCTTCCTCTAATTAGGAATACCATCTCATGTACCATGTTCAGGGCCTGCGAGTTGTACAGATTTTTCTTTACCATTCAAACTATCATCAGTTGGACCAAAGGCCATGGAAATTATTGCTGCCGAACATAGAAGGAAGTGTGACAGGGAACGAAAAGCGTGCATAGGGACCCCTATCTCTCTCGATCTTGCTGTTGTACAGATGGGTAGTTCAAGTCAGAGCACTTTTTTGGGGACATCAAGTGATATGGTCAACCCAGGTAGTAATCAGTAAGCGCTATACGATATTTTTTTGCCCTCGAATGGGATTGTGGTTGTTAATTTCTTGATTCTTCCTCTAATTAGGGATACCATCCCATGTACCATGTTCAGGGCCTGCGAGTTGTACAGATTTTTCTTTACAATTCAAATTATCATCAGTTGGACTGAAAGCCATGGAAATTATTGCTGCCGAACATAGAAGGAAGTGTGATAGGGAACGGAAAGCGTGCATGAGTCCAGTGAGTAAGGAATCACGATTGCAGCGGAGCCGTGAGTACAAACAGCACAACCGTACGAGATCTTCTAGAGGGACGAGTGAGCCTTCTTCTTCTAAAAGGATGTTTGTTTCAGCCAATACCCCTATATCACTCACTCTGCATGGATCTGAAATAAGCACTATTACTCATATAACATCTATTCCAGGTATACATGGCTTGTTGAATCTCTTTTTTCATTACACATTTTTGTGGTTAATTTTGGCTATTATTGTGATAACTGAAATTTTACCTCCTTACACTATCTGCCACTTATCAAAATAGTCAGTTGTTTTCTTATTTCATGCCATATACAGATCATGTGATGTCCAATGCAATCAATAATCCTTATGACAGTATCTACCATAACATGCCAGAAGGCCATCATGTGTTGAAGCCGGTTCCTGACTGCATGTTCTGCGGTGCAAAGAGGTTCCAGTATGAGTCTAAAGGATTTTGTTGTAGAGCTGGGAAGATCAACATTGTTACTCCTAATGTTCCCAATGAGCTACGTCGGCTCTTTACAACTCAAGATGAAGATGCAAAGTACTTTAGAGAGCACATACGACATTTCAACTCGCATTTTTCCTTCACGTCACTTGGAGTCACCCTCGACCAACGGTATTGCAACAATAGATCAGGTGTATACACATTCCGTGCACAAGGTCAACTTTACCACCGGCTAGACTCCTTGATGCCCGGTGATCACGGCCCGCGTCATCTGCAGCTATACTTTTATGATACAGACGCAAATCTAGCACACAGGGTTGAGAGGTCACCTAACCTTGATATAAATCTCATCAGAAAGTTGCTTCGTATTCTTGCAGCCAATCCTTATGTGCAGACCTTTAGGAGCATCGGATCTGTGGCAAACATTGATGAGTACAAAATCTCGATTAACACATGTATCACTTTGGACCAACGACGATACAATGCCCCCACTGCACCACAGGTAGCTGCAATCTGGGTTGAAGGAAATGACCCGCAAAATTGTTTCGATCGAAGTGTCCTTGTTTATGGTAGGCAAAGTCGCCCTCAATATATCAAGGCATACCATGGGTGCTATGATCCTTTGTCATATCCATTGTTTTTCCCTGGTGGAGAAGTAGGATGGAATCGCTTCATGCCCTATGTTGATGAACCTCTGAACGAGCACCCTTACCGTGAAGCATCAACCGCCATAGAAGAAGGTAACTACCAAGTATTGTTTCTTTAGCACAGTGTCATGATGGTGGAATCTAATTGTTGTTTGTATTTTGTTAGATGGAGGCCAGGATGATGAATCATGTTCCTATATCAGTGCAAGAGAATATTATTGTTTCAAGCTGCAGACCCGTGTTGGAATATTTAACATCATCCTTTACGGAGGCCGGCTTTTCCAGCAGTTTGTTGTTGACATATACATCAAGATCGAGTCTATGAGGCTAGATTTCTTCTCAAAAGAATCAACTCAGAAGCTCATACGTGCTGACCTATACAAAGGTGTCGTCGATACCATTGCTGCGGGTGAGACCCGCGCTTCTATGGTGGGCACGAGGATTGTTCTCCCAGCCACCTTCCATGGTGGGGACCGGGACATGAAGAGAAGATACCTTGATGCTATGGCATTAGTCCAGCGCTTTGGGAAGCCTGATATCTTCTTAACAATGACGTGCAACCCCCACTGGGATGAGATAAGTGCTGAGCTTGCGCCAGGGCAGACACCACAGGATCGACCAGACTTGGTTGCTCGAGTCTTCAAGGCAAAGTTGCGGAATATAAAGGACCTTATGTTCAAGGAGCACTATTTTGGTCGGGTTGTAGCGTATGTCCATGTAACTGAGTTTCAGAAGAGAGGCCTCCCTCATGAACACTTCTTATTGATCATGGATTCGAGCTGCAAGTTAATGAATCCTGATCAATATGACAAGATTATATCCGCTGAGATACCTGACAAGGACAAGTATCCTTTGTTGCATGCTCTGGTTATCAAACACATGATGCATGGTCTATGTGGTGAACTCAAGAAAGATAATGCTTGCATGATAGATGGGTCATGTAGATTCCGCTATCCTCGACAGTTCTGCCTATCTACACAGCAAGGGAAGGACTCATATCCAATCTACAGGAGAAGGGATGATGGTCGTCGAGTCAAGGTCAGACGTTGTGAATTGGACAATAGATGGGTGGTCCCCTACAATCCTGGATTGCTCATGCGCTATAATTGCCATATCAACGTAGAGGCGTGTTCTAGCATCAAGGCAGTCAAGTACCTATTCAAGTACATTTATAAAGGACATGATCGTGCATCTTTCACTGTTGACTCTGCAAGCGACGGGGTGGAGGTGAATGAGATCCGTCAGTACAGAGATGCAAGATTCATAGGGCCAGCAGAGGCTGTATGGAGGATTTATGCATTTGATCTATTTGAGATGTCTCCTCCTGTGTTGCAGCTGCAACTGCATCTCCCAGACATGCATACTGTCACGTTCAGAGGTGATGCTAACTTGGAAGATGTCGCTGGCCGCGAATCCTCTTCACGGACAATGCTCACTGAGTATTTCAAGGCGAACCAGGTGCATAGCTATGCATGGAGTTACCTATATAAGGAGTTTCCAGAATGGTTTAGATGGCTAAAGGGTCCTAAGAAGTGGCAGAGCCGAAACAAAGGTCACAAATTGGCAGAATAGTGGCTGCCCATCCGGCTGAAGGGGAGAGGTACTATTTGAGAGTGCTTCTCAACCATGTGCGTGGAGCAACTTCGTTTGAGGATCTTCGTACGGTTGAAGGTGTCACATGCTCCACGTTTTGCCAAGCGGCAGAACGAAGGGGTCTTATGGAGTCTGACAGCACATTGGATGATTGTCTGACTGAGGCTGCAACATTCCAGATGCCGTGTGCACTTAGAAGACTTTTTGCTACCATCCTGGTCTTCTGTGAGGCTACCAATATCCGTGAGCTATGGGACAAGCATTTGGAGTCAATGTCAGAAGATTTCCGAAGACACAACACAAATGAACACTTGGTTGAACAGATGGTACTTGCAAACATAAGGGATTTGGTACATTCAATGGGGAAGGACATCAGGAGCTATGGACTAAAGGAATTTGACGGAACAAGTGATTCCTACAACAATGACATGATGGAGTTGACCGAGGAAATGTCAATAGAGATAGAGCAAGGGCAAGCAGATTTATTTGAGTCTTTAAACACTGAGCAGCGGGCTGGATTTGATGAGATCATTGAGCACGTGCTGAGAAGGGAAGGCAGAGTTTTTTTCGTTGATGGCCCCGGGGGTACGGGCAAGACGTACCTGTATAGAGCATTGCTTGCTAGAGTTCGGTCAATGGGTCTAATTGCCATTACAACTGCGACGTCTGGTATCGCAGCATCAATAATGCCTGGCGGACGCACCGCACATTCTAGGTTCAAGATTCCAATTAACATCACTGAGAATAGCATGTGCAATTTCACTAGGCAAAGTGGTACAGCGGAGTTGCTTCGAAGGGCATCGTTGATAATATGGGATGAAGTCGCAATGACAAAACGCCTCTCAATGGAGACACTTGACAGATCACTTCAAGATGTCATGGGCTGTTCATCACCATTTGGAGGGAAGATTATGGTGTTCGGAGGAGATTTTAGGCAGGTCCTACCTGTGGTTCCGCGTGGGACAAGAGCACAGATCACGGATGCCACCCTCCAAAGATCCTACCTGTGGGAAAGTATTAGGAAGATTCGCCTCAAACGCAACATGAAGGCACAAACTGATCCATGGTTCTCCGAGTTTCTATTAAGGATCGGTAATGGAACTGAAGAATCGATAGGTGATGATTATGTGCGCCTCCCTGATGAAATTGTTATTCCCTATGCTCCCAATGAAGTGTCCATTAACAAGTTGATTGATGACATCTTTCCATCCCTTGAGCATAATGCCAGCTCACCATCTTACATGAGTGCACGTGCTATCCTCACCACGAAGAATGAGTATGTTGATGAGTTGAATGCTAAAATGATTGACAAGTTTCCTGGGCAAGTGTGGCGCCCCCGGTTTTAAGGCCGGGAACTCCCTCGTGATTATTGTATCGGTCCCTGAATCAGTAGCCGATACACACGAGTTAACCTGTATATCATTGTCATACATGCGTAAACAATTGAATAGACCGATAAGGTCGATGATCTGATACCTGTAGCCCAACGGCTATAAATTTGCAGCGGAAATCCAGCGGAGTTGTGGCCCACCAGTATGCCATACCCGACAGGCAACTGACTGGGGTTACGCCCTAGCGTTTGCGATCGTAAGCTTCTTCGGACTTGACGTCTCCTTTGTCTGGCCAAATCAACAAGCCAGGTGAGTACATGGAATGTACTCGCAAGCTATTCCCACAGGAGGAAATATACGGCAATATTTCATGCAGGAAATAGTTCAAAGGATGGCTCTAACCTAAGTTGCGAGTTGCGCGGAAATGTAAGTTCTTATTCAAAATACAGTATAGTAGATTCAAAAGCATTTTCGAAATCCACGAGCTCATCTCTGTCGAGACAATACTCGGTGCTGGGTAATCCAGCAAAACAGTCATCCACTAGAGGCCGGTAGCTCCATCTACCGCCTCGAGCAATCCTCACCACCTACCCACGCTACCGCCTCGCGGCCCGGGCTAGGTTTCCTCTTCCGCAGTTCCTCGCTACCAGACTGTAGCTTAAACTGCTCACTGTGGACACATCATGCCCACGTCCTTAATCCCATTTCCCAGCTTTCACAAACAAAACTCAGTCTAACCAGTGTGTGGCCTTACCAGTTCATGTCCATGACCGAGGACGCGGCTATTCGAATAGTTTTTAACCCTCTGCAGAGGTGGTACGGCTTTACCCACAAGATGTAAGTCACCCTGGGCATACCGGGCCCTGGTATACTACCAGAGCTAGTACAACGAGACCTTTCCCCCGTGTTCACACTAGAGCCGGACTCGCTAGGAGGACTACCCAACCTTTTACATCTCGGAGGACAAAAGTGGGACTCTCCCCCTTTGTGTCGGACCATGTTTCACGGACCTTGCAGGACTCTACTGAGCTTTACCCCCACGATACAGTGAGACTCACGAAGAGCTTTCCCCCTACGCAGTCCCGTGGAGATCCTCTAGAGATTCCCGGATCCACTAGCACTACTCCCTAACTTCCCACGGTTCCGGGCTCTGGCATTAGACGGGGTACCAGGTCCAGTCCTTCCCATAAAGGACATGTGGACGTACGGTGGGGAAACTGATTCAGCGGCACTTAGGTTCGGTCCTTAATCGATTCGAGCGGGACTCCATAATCAACCAACTCCACGGGTAGCGACCGGCTACCCGACCATTCCTTCTGTAAGTAGCAACCGGCTACTCTACCTCCTCATAACACCCTTAGCATTCCCGCTCGAATCCAAAGTCCTCCATCATTTCATGTGGGATTTTCACAAATATTTTCTTTTAAAAGATTTTCCTCGGCATGTGTAAACAGGCCGAGGGTTTTGATCCCATACCCCCCTGAGCTTTGTAAAAACTTGTTTTAACTAGAGCAGGACTAAGCACAGCTACCGCTTATATTCCTACTACCTTGCCGGTCGATCTCGACCGACTAACTAGACCTAGGGTTACAAAGAAACGGTTTCCAAACCTACGGCACATGCATCTATTCGGCATAACTTCACTATCATAAAATATCGGTAATACCAAAATAGCATGCAAGATTTGGTAAACCAAATAATTAAGTGTAATAAATATGGGATTCAATATGTTCAAGGCGGGGAAAGCTTGCCTGGCAAATTGGCCGAGTCTCGATCTCGAACTCAAAATGGCAATCGTTCGGAATTCCTTCGTGCGATGCTCTGTATCGTCGGTTTCTACACGTCGGAAAATCGGCGAATAAGAAGCAAATCGAAGCGACTTCAAACAACACAGATGGTTTGCATAAACAAGAGGGGGAAGGTACGGCCAAGACGAATATACAAGTTTTAGCCAAGCTAGGGTTTTGGGGTTTTGAAAATACCGAGCATAGCTCGACGAGGAATGGAGTGAGTATATAAGAGTCTAAATGGTGGTGAGGTTCCGAGGCCTTAGGGTTTAAGTTTACAACATAAGGGTTGCCCTAGACACGTATATGTCACATGAAATGACGCTGATTTTAATCGGTTATGAGAATTCGTGTTATTAAGGTTATGTGATCAAACTCCTAATCTTACGGATTCATAGATGTTAGCGGTATTCTAACATGTTGCTGATGGAGGATTTTTGTCTTGACTATACTGACAGCTACCTGTAGGGTGTATATGCGGCGCTTAAAGAAAATAAAGTTCTTACCCTAAACTTGATTCCTACTAATAGAGTTTTAAAACGGATTCGACTTCGAAGTTTCGCGGAGATAAAAGTTTGAACATTTTTAACCTGCTGGCGGCATGGGGATTATTTTTGATTGCCCAGGGCATTGCATATACGGCATATATGTGGATTTAAAGGGGGAAAGGGAACTATTGCCCTAACTAAATTTCTATTCTTCGAATTCAAAATGATTTAAACTTGGAAAGATGTTTGCATCAAAAGTCTTTATTTGCGTTTAGCTTTCTGAGACTGGAACTAATCCTCAATAAATCGGTCATTAGCAACATGAACAGGTCGCATTGGCTGTGCCGGGTTCTAAAACAAATCACGGAATTAATTGCGCTTCCTTACCAGCCCACTGTGCCTTAATGCGGTCGGAGGCGGAAATTAAATGGGCGCATTCCCTGGATAAGCAACTGGGTGCTCACTCGCTCGGAAAAGAGCTCCCGAACACACCCGGGCTGCTCGGGTTAGGATAGGGCGACGTCGGCACTTCGGATGGGGCGGTCGGCGGTGACTTCTCAGACGGAAGGCTACCGGCGGCGAGCGGCGGCGAGGGAAGCTGCGGGGCCTCACCGGCGGCGAGGGGTGCCGAGGCGGCACGGGTGGTGGGGCACGACACCAGCAGGCGGCGCTGGGCTAACTCTGTAGCTCCGGCGGCGGCTTGGTCCAGCGGATTAGGGAGCAGCGGCGGGGACGAGATGGCCTGGCAGTAGAGAAGAGGGGGCGGGAGTTCTACCGGCGACAGGCAGCAGCCAAGGAAGGAGATGGGGTCCGCGGCAGGGGTGAGCTCCGGGACGTCTCCAACGGCGAGGCGGCGGTGTGCATGTGGCCGGTGGTGGCGCGTGTGGGGCGGCCGTGGCAGGGGTGCTCGGGTTGGCGTCTGGCAAGGGGGACGGCGGCGGCGGCGTGGCTCCTAGAGGTCCGATTTGCTGGTGGAGGGTGGTACCCGGGTAGTGGAGCGGTGGGATGTGAGGGCAGCAGTGGCTGGAGCTGAGGGGATAGGGGAGCTCGAGCTAGTGAGCTTGAGGGGAGCTCGTGCCAAGAACAGAGGAGGAGAAGATTTGGCTGCTAAGGTGGGGAAGCTAGGGAGCTCGGGAATGGGAGATGGGGAAGGAGATGTGCTTGGCTGGTTGAATCTAGAAGCATAGCAGCTAGGGGAGGAAGAGGAACAGCAGCAGCTGGAGGAAATTTGGGGAGAAGAAGGCAGCTCGTGTTGAAGGAGCTTGGGGCTTGGCTGTAACGGAGCTCGGAGAAGAGGGCCATGGAGGGCTCGGGTGTAAGGTTGGGGATGGGGAGTATGCTCCTGGGGTGGAGTTTGGGGTTGAGGTAGAAGAAGGGAGCTCAGCTCCTGCGTACCAGAGTGTGGGGGAAGATGTGAAGGAGCTCGGAAATATCTGGAACAGCTCGGTCCCGTGGTCAAAGGAGCAAGGAGAGGAGCACATGGCTGGTGATGTTGGAGCTGGTGCTGCACAGGGGAGTTTGGCATTGATTTCGTACCAGTGGTGCTGCCGTGTCAAGAGGGAGCAGTGCACAGGTCAGGGGATGGAAACAGAGGAGGAAGAGGACACGGAGAAGAAGCTGAGTAAGGAGGCCGGGGTCCACGTGTAAGGCTAAGCAAGGGATTTCGGTTGGTACGCATTGGGTGACCCTAGCAAAAGGGAAGGGGAAATATCAGGAAGAGCTATTTTGGACTGGGTCTCCGAGGACTCTTAGAGAGAGAAAATATACAGCGGTCGTGGCATATCATTGGAAGAATAGATCAACAATATGTTGAAGATGTTCCACGAAAATTGGAGAATTTAGGAGGGTTGGAATTTTAGAGAAACATCCTGATCGCAGGGTCAGCTTGAACGGATATTTGAATTAACTTGAATTTTCGAATGGATGGTTCAAAAATTATTTGCTAACTAGGTTAAGAATGATGTCAGGAGAGTGGTAGAATTTTCTAGGATTCTAGGAAAACATTCCATCCATCTTCAACTTTAGATTTGAAATTGATTTAAATGTTTTTACTACACAACTCTACATTATTTAATATTGGAGTTGTTATGGGCGTTAGGAAGTTCCCAGAATTTATTTTGAATTGTCGGGGCCGAGAGATCACCTAGTTTATTGAGCTAGAATTTTAAGTGTATATGCCCACATACACTTGGCGACAGGGTTAGGATAATGGTAGGGAGTCCGGGGAGATAAGGCTTGGGCAAGCATTGCTGGTATGCCCGTATATATGTTTAGGACTGGGGCGGTGCTATCGACGGGTTAGGGTTTTAGAAAGAATTAGTTTTAAATAGGGGAAGGGGAATGGGGACATGGGTCTAGGGTTTCGAAGCGCGGCAGGATGACGCAAGGTACGGAAACCCCTGGGAATCTTTGCATCTCGACTCGGGGCCGTTCGACGACAAGGTGTCGCGGTCGCAGGTGTCCTGTTGTACGATTTCGCCGCGCTAGGGTTTAGAGAGGAGGTTGGGGTTAATTAAGCAGATAGAAAACTGGGGCATGGCACCGGGGTTCCGGAGTGTGGCAAGGCATGGAGAGGCTATGGAAACTCTCGGAACTTCCCTGCCTCGGCTTGGGCTAAGCTACCGCGGGGTGCCGCGGACGTATCGGCACATATAGCGCAGATGCTACCTTATTCTTGCGTTAGGGTTTTGGTTTGCGTCGCTTGGCGACTTGGCACGACTTGCGATAAAGTTTTTTTTTAATTAGGTGTATTTTAGTTCGCATTATTACTAAAAAAATTTTGTTGGCCCTAATTTTCAGGTTTTGGAAAATCGGGGTGTGACAGCAAGAGAAGATATACTACAGCTTTGACTCTGTTGAGGAGGATCTACATAATCTCTATCCTAATGAGTTTCTTAACTCGCTGACGCCGAATGGATTGCCACCACATGTTCTAAAAGTGAAGGTCAACTGCCTGGTGATTTTGCTCAGGAATCTCGATCCAAACAATGGCTTGTGCAATGGAACAAGACTGATGGTGAGAGCATTTCAAGATAACACAATTGACGCAGAGATTGTGGGAGGCCAGCATGCTGGGAAGCGGGTATTCATACCTCGGATTCCATTGAGCCCTTCGGAGGATCTTAGCCTTCCATTCAAGTTCAAGAGAAAGCAGTTCCCCATCCGTCTCAGTTTTGCGATGACAGTTAACAAAGCGCAAGGACAGACAATACCGAATGTGGGTATTTATCTTCCAGAGCCTGTTTTCTCACATGGTCAGCTTTACGTCGCCCTATCTAGAGGTGTATCTAGGGAGACGACAAGGATTCTGGCCAAGCCAAGGACTGACATCGACCCTACCAGAAAAAAACACAAAAAATATTGTGTATAGAGATGTCTTAGTGTAGTGGAGGTGTGTATTTTGATCTTATTTAGCAATTCCATATGTAGGTGTGTATTCTGATCTCATTGCATTCATGGTTTTCAGGAAACTGATTCGACATTTATTACCATTCAAGATGGAGAGAAAGCTGCCCTATATTTTGATACACATGGAGTGGCTTATGCGGAGAGCAACAACTATGTATATCCACTATTGAGACATTTTTTTTATGCCATTTGATCTTGCCATCTGAATTGCACTCACTTCTTCCCACTCTGGTTTGTATTGAACTTTCATGAAATGGGCACGAGGAATATAAATCTGGGAAGTGAGATGACATAAGTTTTTAGTATTCAGTAAATCAAGTATTTAATGATCTAAATCAAGTGACAGCCTGACACCTCTGACCATTTCGGTTGATTCCAGTTTAATTCACTAAGTATTTGACTTTTAATGAATCTCTCACTGTTCATGATGTTCTAAATGGTGGTGATGTAGATGGAATCAGCATTAGCTAAGAACTGGAGTAGAACAAGTGGTTAAATCTGAAGCACAAGAAGTAGCTATCTGTAGACACCTGAAATCTAAAACTTTTGATTGTGATCTTTTGCCGACCTCAAACTCCAGATGTTGTGAACTTCTGATTGTTTATGACCATTTTGATCTATTACTGGAGTACGATGCTCCAGTGTTAGATGCTTTTTGGGAAATCTTTTAATGGTTGAATCCTATCACTATTCCTTTGACTATTTCAATCTCTTGACAAGGAAAACTCATCAGGTATCAAATCCTTTTTTTCCAGAGATGTTGGTACCAATTGTTTTCTTTTTGTATATAAGGTTCATCAAGCCATTTAATCATAACCAATAGACTCTTGGCTAGGAATAGGATAGTCTGATGTAAACTGTAAACCACTATTTGCCTATTTCTTCTTTTCATTTGCCAATACCTTATATTTTCTTATATTAAACATGCTATGTTTAGGCTATCTGTATCCTCTGAATATCACATGTAAGCAGGCAAAACTCCTGAATATATTTTGAAACTCCAAAGTAAATTTATTTTATTCCAAAGATGATGAACAGGGTCAAACGTGCCTTGCACGTGCACTATTACTAGTATCAATCTAAATGAATCAGTTTCACACTCTTCCAAGGAAAAAGATGAGACTTTTCTTTCGGAAGGAAAGGAAGAAAAACCAACCGTAAACAACAGACACAACAAAGCAAGGATTTTTTATATTAAAAAACATAAATAGCAAGCAAACAGCCTTGTTACGCAGTAATATTCTCAGCAAGCTATTTTTTGTTTGGCGGCTAACCCGATTAACTCAAACTACTGTTTGGCTAGATTCTGGGGTTAGCGATACAGAAATCAAATTTAGGAGAGTTAGTTGTACTAGGTTAAGTTATTCCACCTTTTTGGTGGGTTAGTTTAATCCTGGGTTAGAGGGGTTGAATAGCTTCGACTGGGTTAACTTAACCCCGCCTAACCCAAAGGTGTTTGGTGGGTTAAGTCCCTAACCCACACCTTAACCCTGAACCAAACGAGGCCTAATTCTCCCCTCTTCTCTCTCCTCTCTCTCTCTATGAATTAGTCGCGAGGGGAGGAAATCTCCGATCCTAGATTTCGTTTTGAAGGTGCGAGGTTAGGAAATTGCGTTGGTGCCACCGGGTGTAACCTATAGAGTAGACGAAAACCCCATCTCATAGTGGTATGGCACTGTTGCTTCTTCTTCATCATCATCTTCTCGCTTGGGCTTTGCCTCTGATGCTAACACGATATCCCTTCCGCTCCAGTAGCACAGCTGTCACGCTCCGAATTTCCAAAACCCGAAAATTAGGGCTTTCAAAAACTTTTTGATAAATAGCACCAACCGAAGTACATCGGAATAAAACTTTTTATCAAATCATTCTAACCCTAAAGTTATTCATGCCAAAACCATTCGCCCTTGCGTCCCCGCCACGACAGCCTGAGGCAGCTGCCGCAGCCAGTTTGCTCCGCCGCGACAGCCCATGACAGCCGATGCCACGCTCTTGTCACGGCAGTTGCCGCTGCCCATTTCCTCTGCCGCGGCAAGACCTCTGCCACCGCCGTTGCTATCTTTCTCCGCCGCAACAAGCCGTTCATGCCGCGACAAGCTTCTGCCGCGCCACCGATTCCCCACCACGGCATCTCACAGCAGCTACCGTCGCTGCCATGCCTCTGCCACGGCAACCCCTTCCCTGCCGCGGCAATGCCACGCCGCTGTTCCTTCTCGCCGCGACAGCCGATTCCCACCGCGGCAATTCTTTTTTCCCCTACCGCGGCAGTACCACGGCAACATCTTCTCCGCTGCGATAGCTCTCCTCCCCGCCACACACGCTCAGACTCGGAACAACCTAGACCGCGACTACGGCTAATTACTACATGATACCCAGGCTAAATTAAACATATACATGTCCTAAACTTGCTCCGAACGACACGATCTTTTGCCACCTACCTCGCCAAGCCATATCGTGAATATATGCACATATATACTGCTTTTGGTTTAAGCGCTAAAACCCTAACGCAAGAATACTCTAGCTCAATACCTAGACTGTATACGCTGGTACGTCCGCGGCACCTTGCAACCGATTGACCTCGAAGCTAGAGGAGAGAACCCTCGAGAGTTCCCCCACCACCACTCCCATCTTGCCGCGCCCCGAAACCCTAAATCTGAGCCCCGATTCCTCTTCTTCCTATTTAAATCTAATTATTTCTAAAACCCTAACCGTCGGTAGCACTGCCACAGTCCTAAGCAAATATGCGGGCATGCCAGCAATACTTGCCTAAATCTTATACCTGCGCCATCACCCAGATCTCCTCACCGGCTAAACCTAACACGCTAAAGTGGGGATCAGTAGAAGGGCATATTCCTAACATGTTAATTCGCAAATTAATACCGAAACCTAACGTGCTAGCCTCTACCATGTGGACCCTGACCCACTCGGCCTACCCCAGCTGAATTTTACTCATTGTCCGCTGTTTGAACCTTCCAAAAATTTCTCTAATTTTTATGGATCATCTTTAACAAAATATTGATCCGTTTTTCTAATAATAAGCCACTACCACTGTATGTTTCCCTCTCTCGAGAAGTTCTCCAAAACCAGCCAAAACAACACTGTGATCCTAGTTCCTCTCCCTGATATTTTTCTGCACTTTTCTTGCTAGGGCCACTCCATTTGTACCAACCGACATGCCTGTTCTTCCCTACCACATGGACCCACTGACCCAACTGCCAGTTCCTCTATTTTTTAACCTCCTTCTTCCTCCCTGGTCTCCTCCTTTTCTCCTCATTCCTACGCTCTCAACCCGAGCAAGAGCTGTCTAGATATTTTTCCCCAAGCTCCACGTCAAGCTGCTCCCTGCCAGGACCAGCGCCGAATCTCGCCTGCCCTTCCCCTTGCTCCTTCTCCCCGAGCAGCCTCACATCCTTCCCCATTCGTCCCCTTGCCAAGTCCCCTTCTCCCCTCATAGTTTGTTCCTCAACTGAGTTGCTCAGCTGTCCCCTCTCTCTATTCCCCTAGTTCTCAAAACCAAGCAGCTCCTCACCCCATTTCTACTGTTTTCCTCTCCAGCCCCAAGCACCGGCTCCAACACCGCGCTTGCTGGGGGCTCCCGCAGCCAGCTCCATCAGCTGCAATCTGAGCTTCTCGATTTCTTCTTCCCCATTCGGTTCCTTCACAGCTACCGCTCCTCAAGCCCTTTTGCCCCAGGAGCAACAGCCGCCGTGGAAGCTCCAGAGCACCCCCTGCTCGAGCGCCTCCCCATTCCCCCACTGCTGCTAGCCGAGCGACAGACCCCTGCCGCCGTCGCCATGGAGCTCAAGCGCCGCCACCACCTGTTGACGGAGAAGCTTCCGAACCGCCACAAAGCACCAGCACCGTCCCCCGCTCCGCCCCTATCTTCGCCGTGAAGCACGCCGGCGCGAGCTCCCCGAACGCCGCCTCCTATCTCCCACACCGCCGGCCTTGCTTCAACCCGACTCGCTAGATCCGCCGCCCGTGGCCTCGCCCGACAACGTTGCCGACCACCGCACCTCAAGCCGTCGCCCCGCGGGACTCGTCTCCAGCGCCCCCTCAAATGCGCCGCCTCAGCCAATACCAGGCCACCGCCGGCCGGATCCACTCGAGCACCAGCGCCGCCAGCCCAAGCTCCCCTCCGGAACCAGCAAGCCCCAGGCCGCTTCCCCTCTCCTCGCTGCTGCCTGGTCCGGAGGAGCCCCCGAGCGCGCCGCCGCCAGGAACGTTGCGCCACCGTCCTCTGGCCCGTCTTCCTTGCCGCCCCAGTCGCTGCCTCCGAGAACTTCGCCGCCACCAACCACAGCAGCCGTGGAGTCCTCTTTTCCTGGGGTGCACTGCCAAGGTGAGCACTGTTGGCTTTGCCTAGGAGAAAGCTCCCCCATGCTCGACTTCTCTTCCATTTCCCCTCATGCTTCTGTCCACTCCCAAACTGAGCTACTCTCCGTGCCTCCTCCACCATTTCTTCCTCACCTTGGCAGCCCCTCTCACCCTAAGGCCTATTCCCCACTCTGGCAGTTGACCCAGTTCAATTAATAAGGAAATGCCGGCTTAAGCATAACCACCTGCTGACAACCAGGGCCCACGGGTAGATTAGGTAAAAATACTAGGTATTTGATTATATACGAGTGCGTCTGTCCCTAGCAATAATAAGGAAAGGAACATGCATACACATCTCCTCAAATTTCATCTAAATCCTATAAAACATGAAAACAAAATAGTTGTAGAACTCTAATAACTTCTTAGGTCAAGGAGCTAGAGATCCCAAGTGATCTTGAATGCGGGTCAGTAGGCTTGAGTTCGTTTATGGAAAGGAATCACTATTTCATGTGAACTAAAGCTTAGCTAAAAGCTCAAAAAAAAGAGAAGAGAAGATCCAGAGCTTCGTAAATATGCTTCCACTTATTCTTCAGGACTAAAACCCCACGAACATAATCAAGTTATAAATCAAAGACTTTCCAGAACGCTAAAAGCTAATATAGGCACAGACCTACCGAAAACCCTAAGACCCTAGCTCGGCAGCAAGCCAAAATATTGATCTTCCTGTCACGATCGCCTAAAAATCTTCCTCTCCAGCGTAGTAGGCTTCACTCTTCTGGACTTTTCAGAAAAACACATACATATATACCCTGTGAGTCATGTGATGACGTGTACATCTGTGTGATGAATATCTTGCCACTTTGTGTTGCGTTGAATTTGAGGTTGCATGATTTCGGTTTTGAATTTATGGTTGATTGCTTGAGTTTCTCAATTTGTCTCAAGGAAAAATTGAGTGGATAAAGGGTTTTTCTCGACTGACTTGGGTCAAGTGGAAAACTTATGCTCGCGACGCTTTGCTTGGTCTATTGTGTGCAGGTGCGAGTTGGGTGCGGCGATGGTTCGGCCATATGGACCGGCATGATAGCTTGGAGGGCTGAGATGCGGTCAAGGAGGTGGCGACGACATCGTGCGGCTTAAAAGCATGTACACGGATGACAAGGAAGCGGGTGGAGACGAGACGTGAGGACCAAGTCAGTGCGAGGGCGTTTTGGTAAAAACGCAGAAACCACCGAAGCTCAACCAAGAAACTGCGGCGGCGGCCGGAAGCGGTTTAGGGTTGGTAGCTTAGGGTGGAAGGAAAATCGAGAGGTGGCTAAGCTATTTAGACGCTTTGAGATGCGTGCTAAGTAGTTTGGTCCATTAGGGCATGAGGCCCAAGAGTGGAAGAGGGGGTTGTCCCTCCCCACTATAAATAGGTGATTAGGGTTTCTTAACCTGAGACCTTTTTGATTAGATTTTGAGAGCTGCACTAGGAGAGTGCTTTGCCTAAGATGAGAGGCATGTAAAAACACTAGAAAACCCACGAAAATCAATACAAAGAGATTTCCAAGAAAAGCCATGAGTCTCCCCTTGTGATTGTGAGTTTTTCTCTTTTTGCTCTTTGGATTTTCGTTCGTCTCCTTCCCTCATGGATTGATTTGTTTCTTGAGATTTGTTTGGTGGAATAGATTGTTAGAACGTGGGAGATGTTTCTATGTTGATTGAGTATCAAAATTCCTCCCAAGTTCTAAGAGCCAATTGATTTGATCTCGTGCAAGTTTTCCTCTTGTTTGCTTTTGGAACAGCTGTTAGTAGATTGGGGTTTTCTCTCAGCACAGATGAGCTTTTGAGGTGATTCCAATTGGAACAGCTCCGTAAGTCGTTTGTCTATCTCTGTGCAAAATTTCATCCAATTCCGTTGGGTGGATCAAAATCTGCGAACGTTTTACCAAGCGACGATCTGCTGTTTCGCAAAAACCGGAAGTTCCGATTTTCACACCGGAAGTTCCGGTCACATCGGAAGTTCCGATCCAGCAGTCGGATGTTCCGGTTTTTCCCGAGCATTTAAAATCAGGGTAACACCGGAACCTCCGGCCACATCGGAAGTTCCGATCCAGGAGTCGGAAGGTCCGGTTTTTCCAGAACATTCGAAATCGGGGTAACACCGGAAGTTCCGGCCACATCGGAACTTCCGATATATACACCGGAACATCCGGTCTGGCTGTTTTTTTTGTAACCTTTTCAATCCATTTGTCGATTGTTTTTTCCGCTGCATTCCTTGATTCGATCACAATAACTAATCAATAGTTTTTGTGTTCTAATCTTGTGAAGAAATTTTGAGTCCGACATTCACCCCCCTCTGTCGGAAGCCGTCGATCCAACAAGTGGTATCAGAGCTCGGTCTCGCTTCTCTATAAGCTTTGACCGGCTTTGCGAGCCATGGCTTCCCACGGATACTCGACTCGTCCTCCTGTCTTCAATGGGACGGACTGGGAGTTCTGGAAAAATCGAATGAAAATTTTTATCCAGTCAGAGGGACTTGCTATTTGGCAAATCATCGAAAGGGACTTTGTTCTTCCTGCCGAAGTGACGGTTGCAAATCAGGCTGATGTTGAAAACAATTGCAAGGCCATCAACTATTTGCTTTCTGGTTTGGATAGGAAGGAGCATGAGCGGGTTGCTCATCTTGATACCGCTCACAAGATTTGGTCGACCTTGATCACCTATCATGAGGGGTCCGACCAAGTCAAGATTGCTCGAGCGGATCAATACAAAGTTGAATACAATCGCTTTGAGCAACGCTCTGGGGAATCAATTTCTGAACTTTTTGAGAGATTTGAAAGAATTGTGAATAAGCTCAGGAGTGTGGGAGTGAGGTACACTGACTCAGAGATGGCTAGGCATGTGTTGAACACATTAGAGCCCGCTTTTGAAGTGCGGAAGATTGCCATCCAAGAGTCTGCCAATCTTGCCACTCTCACACTCGATCATCTGTTCTCCAAGCTCTCTACTCATGAGATCACTTCAGAAAACAGAAATGATTCTAAGTCCAAGACTTTGGCTCTTGTTGGGAACACTTCCTCGGATCCATCGGGGATAGTGTCTCCTAGTGTCAACTCTGACACTTGCATGATTTCTTCTTCTGGACTATCTCTTGCAGCCTTGTCTTCTTTGTCTGATGATCAGCTTGAATCTTTTCCCGAGGATGAGCTCGCGTTATTTGCAAAACGCTTCTCTAGGGCATACAAGAATGTGAGAAATAGGAGAAGAAAATCCTCGGACATCACTTGCTATGGATGTGGTGAGAAAGGCCACATTCGATCCGAGTGTCCTAATCCTAAAGAGAGAAACAAGTCTGCCTCTAAGTTTCAGGACAAGAGAAGGAACAAGTTTGGATCAATGCCCAAGATGCGTGAGGCAGAGAAGAACCTTCGTCGAGCTATCGCCGCTTTTGAAGATAGCGACAACAACTCCAACTCTTCTTCATCTTCCTCTTCCTCAAGCGAGGATGAACCGGAGCCGCCCAGGCACAAGAAGAAAGGGAAGAAGAAGGTAGAACATGGCTTCACCGGCATGTGCTTTATGGCGAGATCCGAAGAAGAGAGCGACGACGAAGATCTTGAAAGCGATGTAAGTTGCACCTTTGATGAGCTCAGTGTTAGGCATGATAAACTGCTTGATATGTTTGATGTGCAAAATGATGCCTTGTTTGCTTCAATCAAGAAATCTAAAGACCTGACTAAGAAAGTTAATTCTCTTACACTAGAAATTGCTAAACTGAAAAGTAATGAGGATGAGTGTGCTAGTTGTGATGTTTTACACAAAGAATTCCTTGAAGCTAAAGATGCTCATGCTAGTGTAAGTGAATTGCTTAAGTCATCCATGATTGAAATTGATAAACTTAAGTCGAGCCCTTGCTCCTTTTGTGTTTCTAAGGATGATAACTTAGACTCTCTTAGGAAAGAGATTGATATGCTCAAATCTTCACATGCTAGTTTGCCTTCTAGAGCACCTTCTGGATGTTCCTCTAGCTTAGCACCTCTTAATGAATTGAATGAGATTAAATTGTGCTTTGCTATAGGTTTCATATTGCATATAATTATCATCCAAGAGCTTATGGTCTATAAGGGACAATCTAGCCAAGCTTAAAACTGGTTATCTTGCTGGTTGCATTGCTCACTCATTTCATGCTAATGAACTCAAGAATGCTAAGAATCAACTTGCTAGCATTAGTTCTAAGAGCACTCAAGAATCTTCTCCATGTTTAAGATGCAAGTATTTGGAAGGTAGAAATAAAGAATTGAATCAATCTGTGCTTGAAATGAGAAGACCAGTGTGTGATAAATGCTCTGAACTAGTTGAAGAAAATCAGGACCTAGGAAGACACATCTCTGAGCTTTACAGAAAACTCACTTTGGCTAATGCTACTGCTTCTAAGCTACCTGTTGATGCTTCTCATGTTAATTCCTCTACTTGCACATTTTGCCATGAGCTTGAGAATGATGTTTCTGCTATGCATGCTGCATTTAGAGAGAGGTTTAAGAAAACAGTAGCTGAGACTTGTAGTATTGCTTGTGTGTCCTGTGAATCTCTAAAACTTGAACTAGGAGCATACAAAGAAAAATATGAGAAAGCTGTTAGAGTGTCAGCTTCAGGAGCTTGTCTTACCTGTGCTCCTTTGCTTAGGGAAGTTGATTACCTCAAGAAAACTTTGGAGAGATTTTCTGGAGGTAGAAAAGAACTTGACATGATCTTAGACAAGTCTAGAGTTAGCTCAGGCAAAGGTCTAGGTTTTAATCATGTGGAAGAAAATAAGAATCATCCTCCTCATCCCATTGGTTCTCTTGGTAGAGGCTTGATTGCAATAGCTCAGGGGGAGAGGGGAACAGTGTTTAAGTCAGGTGGTTATCTAGATTCATCGCTTAAGGACAAGAGTGCTTCAGCTTCAGTTGGTGCTACCTCGCAAAGGGTAAAATACCAATGCACTCATTGTCATAAGGATGGTCACCTAGTTGAGTTCTGCTTTCGACGTCTCAAGGAGGAGCGTCGTGACCGTGTTCGTGCCCTTAGGGGTATTCAACGACGCAACAATGCGTTGAGTGCTCCTAAGACACACACGAGGCCTCAACATGTTGAGGTGTCTGGTGGCTCTAGCAGGCGACAGGGTTTAGGTCGCTTAGAGTCTTCTCGCCGTCCTCTTGGAGGTGGTTCACGTGCTTCGGTGCGTGACATTCCTTCGCGGCGCGTTCTAGGTCGGGATCATAGAGTTGCTCTAGGTATTGCATTGCATGCTAATCACTCACGATCTTTTGTTCCTATTCAGCGAGTGACTCAGTACTGGATTCAAAAATCTTTGCTTACTAACCCCAGTACCGAGTCCACTCGTTTTCGACCTTTTGTGTAGGTTGGACGGCAAGGGTTGGTGAACATGTGACTCGTTGATTCCGGGTGTTCACGTCACATGACCGGAAGCCCAAAATGGTTCACCTCCCTCAACAAGACATCCGGTGATGAGTACATCACTTTTGGAGATGACTCCCGTGGACGTGTGACACACAAGGGCGCAGTGCGAGTCAACAACAACAACACTCTCAAGATGTTGCCCTTGTGAGTAAACTGAAATACAATCTCATTTCTGTTTCACAGCTCATTGTTGATGATTTTGAGGTGTGTTTTAAGAAGAATGGATGTCATGTTCTTGACTCTTCTGGTGCACTTGCTTTTGATATTTCTCGTCCCGGAAGAGTTTTTGCTGCTGAGTTTAGTTCTTCTGAGTCTAGGTGCTTTCTTGCAACTAGTTCTTCAGTGTTTCAACGTTGGCACCGACATTTGGGGCATGTTGGTTTTGACTTCCCATGGGTTGGTTTGAGGGGGAGTCTTCTCACTGTGTATCATAGTGTAATATAGTGCATTTTGCATCATTTGTGATATATCATGTGCACTTTGCATGTTCACGAGCTTTGTCTATTATCCTTGATGAAACAATGAGTTCTCCAAGTTCGCTATATGCCATATTCTGAGTGTCTAGCTCATTGTACCATATTTTGATATGTGTTCTCAAGAATCAGTGATGCTAGCTTAATTGGACAACAACTTGACTTTAAATCTTTGATCTACTAATGAGTTGCCTGCTAGGGAATCCGTTGTTTTTGAATCTGCTCATGACTCTAGTATTGCAGCTATGATCTTTGTGTATGACTGGTCAAAGATAGGACTTCATGGTAATCTTGATTAGGACTGCTAGTGACTTAACATGCCTAGGCTTTTGTGGCTCGGGTCGGAGAATGCTTAGTGTCATCAAAAGTCACTAGTCTTTGCTCTACATGCTTGCAATCTATCATATACTACTGTGAAAAATGCTCAAATAGGGATGAATCACTCAAGGTACTTGCTCGTGCAGGAGGTAGTATTTTGGTTGTGGCTAGTCCAAATAATCATGTGCACTCAATGTGAAAAAGTCAGGATGAATCACTCAAGATACTTCCTCGTGCAGGGGGTTGTATTTTGGTTGTGCCTAATCCACTTAATCATGTGATTGCTTAATTCAGCATGTGGTAGAGTATTTTGGTCCTCATCTTGATCGGTTGTCCTCCTAGTCATGGCTTAGCGCTAGGTTGTCATACTTCACTCATGTTTAGAGTCATTGCAATTGTGACTACCTAGTCTGGCGCTCATTACTAGTGAACTCTTTAATATGCTAAGAACTTGATTTGCTAGCTGCTCTTCTTGATCTACATGTCCTCTTATGGTTTGGTGAGCACCTATGTGGCATATTAGCACTTTTTGTGTCTCATTCTGGATAATCTTCAAAGCTCGCTGCAACTGAAAAATAAAAAATTCCACGCATACATGCTTATCCTTGATATTCCATCATTGCATAGTCTAAGGGGGAGGCGTGCCTTCCCTTGATGACTATAGTGCCAAAGGGGGAGAAATAGGAGTATCAATCATACCTTGGCATTCGTTTACGAGATAGGCATGGGTGTGTATCTTCGGCATGGGTGTGTATCTTCTGAAAATTGCTTTGTTCTGGAGTAGATCATAGATATTTGTTCTGGAGTAGATCATAGATATATGAGGTATAGGAGTGAGGGGGAGTCTCAGGGTTTATGTTTTGACTTCACTCACATTTTTGATCTTACTCTTGTTGACATTCACTTGGCCCAGTACTTGCTTTCTCTTTCTTTTGGCCAAGTTTGAATTCTTGCAACTTGATTGCTTTTAATTCTTTAAACCAACGCAAACTTGATTGATTGAGAGATGTTGGCAATATATTCATCAAGGGGGAGATTGTGAGTCATGTGATGACGTGTACATCTGTGTGATGAATATCTTGCCACTTTGTGTTGCGTTGAATTTGAGGTTGCATGATTTCGGTTTTGAATTTATGGTTGATGCTTGAGTTTCTCAATTTGTCTCAAGGAAAAATTGAGTGGATAAAGGGTTTTTCTCGACTGACTTGGGTCAAGTGGAAAACTTGTGCTCGCGACGCTTTGCTTGGTCTATTGTGTGCAGGTGCGAGTTGGGTGCGGCGATGGTTCGGCCATATGGACCGGCATGATAGCTTGGAGGGCTGAGATGCGGTCAAGGAGGTGGCGACGACATCGTGCGGCTTAAAAGCATGTACACGGACGACAAGGAAGCGGGTGGAGACGAGACGTGAGGACCAAGTCAGTGCGAGGGCATTTTGGTAAAAACGCAGAAACCACCGAAGCTCAACCAAGAAACTGCGGCGGCGGCCGGAAGCGGTTTAGGGTTGGTAGCTTAGGGTGGAAGGAAAATCGAGAGGTGGCTAAGCTATTTAGACGCTTTGAGATGCGTGCTAAGTAGTTTGGTCCATTAGGGCATGAGGCCCAAGAGTGGAAGAGGGGGTTGTCCCTCCCCACTATAAATAGGTGATTAGGGTTTCTTAACCTGAGACCTTTTTGATTAGATTTTGAGAGCTGCACTAGGAGAGTGCTTTGCCTAAGATGAGAGGCATGTAAAAACACTAGAAAACCCACGAAAATCAATACAAAGAGATTTCCAAGAAAAGCCATGAGTCTCCCCTTGTGATTGTGAGTTTTTCTCTTTTTGCTCTTTGGATTTTCGTTCGTCTCCTTCCCTCATGGATTGATTTGTTTCTTGAGATTTGTTTGGTGGAATAGATTGTTAGAACGTGGGAGATGTTTCTATGTTGATTGAGTATCAAAATTCCTCCCAAGTTCTAAGAGCCAATTGATTGATCTCGTGCAAGTTTTCCTCTTGTTTGCTTTTGGAACAGCTGTTAGTAGATTGGGGTTTTCTCTCAGCACAGATGAGCTTTTGAGGTGATTCCAATTGGAACAGCTCCGTAAGTCGTTTGTCTATCTCTGTGCAAAATTTCATCCAATTCCGTTGGGTGGATCAAAATCTGCGAACGTTTTACCGAGCGACGATCTACTGTTTCGCAAAAACCGGAAGTTCCGATTTTCACACCGGAAGTTCGGTCACATCGGAAGTTCCGATCCAGCAGTCGGATGTTCCGGTTTTTTCCCGAGCATTTAAAATCAGGGTAACACCGGAACCTCCGGCCACATCGGAAGTTCCGATCCAGGAGTCGGAAGGTCCGGTTTTTCCAGAACATTCGAAATCGGGGTAACACCGGAAGTTCCGGCCACATCGGAACTTCCGATATATACACCGGAACATCCGGTCTGGCTGTTTTTTTTGTAACCTTTTCAATCCATTTGTCGATTGTTTTTTTCCGCTGCATTCCTTGATTCGATCACAATAACTAATCAATAGTTTTTGTGTTCTAATCTTGTGAAGAAATTTTGAGTCCGACATTCACCCCCCCTCTGTCGGAAGCCGTCGATCCAACATACCCCATGTTTTAAAGAACAAAAGAAATGTATATAAAACCCTGAATACCCCCATATCCCTCAGACGCTTATAGCTTAGTACATTACTCCCAAGAATTGGGTTAACAAAACCTTTAGAATATTTTAATAGCCATACTGATTCTTTCAAACTTAATTAGGAAAATTACTAAGAGCTTCTAAGGAAGTGATTCGTCGTTGATCAATTACAGTTAGGGTTTCAAGAGCCCTTATTCCATGGGAAGGGAGTCTCTTACCGTCTCCTCAAACCCTAATAGCACCTAAGTCTAGGGTGCGTGTTCTAAGAGTCCATGAATGTGTGATTGACTGCATTTGGATCTTCCTTGAATCGTATTTAATTCGCCATCCCTTCGACGTGTAGATACCGATGTTAGGGATATCGCGTGAAGGATTTCGGACAATTGTCGAATCGGGTTCAAGACCAAGACCCGGACAATATCGCCAGGCAAGCATTCCCACCTTGACCATGTTGAAATTCTATATTTGTGAAGTTAATTATTTTGTTTATGAGATTGCATGCTATGTGGATAAAATCATTATTTTATGTAGACCTAGCTATTCCTATTAGATGCACAGCTTAGGCCCGATAAACCATATCCTCGTAACCCTAGTATTAAGTGCTGATCATTGGACGATCGGCAATTTAATTAGGTGTATAGGCGATAGCCCTGCTTAGCCCTGCTGTAGTAAAAACTAAGTTTTATCGATGCGATGGGATTGGGATCAAAACCCTCGGTTTGTAAATGCTTACCGAGGTGCCATTTAAAAGGAATGTTTGTTAAAACCCGGAATGAGATGATGGAGGATTTGGATTCGGGCAAGAATGTTAAGGGTGTTTGGAGGTGGTAGAGTAGCCGGTCGCTACTTGAATCAGGAAAGGGTAGGGAGCCGGGTGCTACCTGAGGCCTGGAATGGCAGGGTAGCCGGTTACTACCTGGGGTGATGGTTGGACATGGAGTCTTGCTCGAATCAGTTAAGGACCGAACCTAAGTGCCGCTGAATCAGTTCCCCCACCGTACGTCCACATGTCCTTTATGGGAAGGACTTGACTCGGTACCTCGTCAAATGCTAGAGCTCGGAACCGCGGGAAGTTAGGGTGATGTGCTAGGGTGGATTGGGATCCCTAGAGGATCTTCACGGGACTGCGTAGAGGTAAAGCTCTCAGCGAGTCTCACGGCAGAGTGGGGGTAAAGCTCTTGAACGAGTCTCACGTCTGCGTGGGGGTAAAGCTCCCTGTAGGGTTCCACGAATACGTGAAAATATGGTCCGACACAGAGGTGGAGAGTCCCATTTTGACATCCGGGATGCCAAAGTTGGGTTACCCACCTAGCGGGTCCGGCTCTAGTGTGAACACGGGCGAAAGGTCTCGTTGTAATACCCCTGTCAGTATACGTCGCGAAGTATACCTAGGGTGACTTACATCTTGTGGGTAAAGCCGTACCACCTCTGCAGAGGGTTAAAACTATTCGAATAGCCGCGTTCTCGGTCATGGACATGAACTGGTAAGGCCACACACTGGTTAGACTAAGTTTTGTTTATGAAAGTGGGGAAAAGGGATTAAGGACGTGGGCATGATGTGTCCACAGTGAGCAGTTTAAGCTACAGTCTGGTAGCGAGGAACTGCAGAAGAGAAAACCTAGCCCGGGCCGCGAGGCGGTAGCGCGGGTAGGTTGTAAAGATTGCTCGAGGCGGTAGATGGAGCTACCGGCCTCTAGTTGACGACTGTTCTGCTGGATTATCCAGCACCGAATGCTGTCTCGGCAAAGACGAATTTGATTTCGAAAATGCTTTTGAATCTACTATTCGGTATTTCAAACAAGAATTTACATTTTCGCACAACTTGCAACTTAGGGTAGAGCTATTTCTTGATCTATTCCCTGCATCAAATATTGCCGTATATTTCCTCCTGTGGGAATAGCTTGCGAGTACATTCCATGTACTCACCTGGCTTGTTGATTTGGCCAGACGAAGAAGACAGCAATATCCGAGGATAAGCTTACGATCGCGAAAGCTAGGGCGTAACCCCAGTCAGTTGCCTGTCGGGTATGGCATACTGATGGGCCATATCTCCGCTGGATTTCCGTTGCAAGTTTATAGCCGTTGGGCTACGGGTATTAGATTACCGACCTTAATAGTCTATTTAATTGTTTATGCATGTATGACAATGATATACAGGTTAACTCGTGTGTATCGGCTACTGATCCAGGGACCGGTACAGTGATCACGAGGGAGTATCCGGCTTAAAAACTGGGTACGCCACAACAGCCTCTACGGAGATCATGATTTGAAGCAAAGAGCACAAGCCAAGGAAATCGAGTTTACGCGGTATGTAATTTTGGACGAATACGTGTTAGATATTAAAACTCCTGCTAAAGCCCCCACCAGAAAAAAAAGATTTATTCTAAAATTGACTCCTAATATAGCATCCTTATTGTCCCATCACCTTCAAAATTACAACCATTAGATCACTATCAATCAAAAACCAACCTATGGATCCAACTAAAGCGTAACAAGCGAAACAAGTGTGACTGTGAATGTGTACAGTTGCACACCAGTCCACCGCAACTCCCCCCAAATTGCTGCCCTTTCGTGCCGTACGCACCCCTCCATCCTCGCACAAAGGCACACGACACCATGGAACTAACCTACAACACACTTGCACCAGCCTTCATGTCCCTTGACAAATCCACTATCGAAGCCATGGGGCCGAACAACCGCGATGGCATGATGGAGCCATCTTACAACGCAGCGGCAAAGGGAGTCATCGCATTACGAGCAGGCGTAGTCAAAAGAGTGCGTCGGAGGAGGAGGAGGAGAAGCCTGGGGACGGTGCGGGCCCAGCGATGGAGGGGTCAAGGATGAAGTGCATGCTGAGATTCAGAGTATCCGGACAGAGCTTCCGATCATTCCGACTTTGAAACACGCTGGACTTGAAGACATCAGAATTTGATCTCGGAGGTTCGGGAAAAAATCGAGAATTTCGACTTTTGGAAATCCGGACAGACAGAGCAACTCAGAGGCTCAGAGTTCTCTGGTTCTACACACAAAACTGGATCTCTGAAGCTTTGGGGTCAATGTCGGAGGTTCCTACTTTTTCTAAAAAATGTGTAGAAAGGTTTCAAAGCCCTTTTTGGATTCAAAAATTGGTTCCTATTTGAGCATTTAGCAATGCATTCTCACCAGATACTTAATCTCAGTCACCTTTAATAGTACGGTTTGTCTTAAACTCAATGTGATTCGATGAATCACCAAAAGAGCTAGAAAAATGTCCTTAATCTTTAAAATCTTCAAGCCTTCCCTTTATTATAACTTTTTATGGTCACCAAAGCTGCTAAAATACTCCTTCATGGAACTAATAATGTGGATACACTTGATGCACATATTACTTTCTTAACTATTTTATCATTAATCACCAAACTCATTTAGGGTCAAAAGTCATCAACACGTTACTGGATTCTGTGTACAACGTACGTCAAGCTGGCAAACTTTGAGTTGAGCAACGTGAAGCTAGCAAAGGCAAACTTTGAGTTGAGCAACGTGAAGCTAGCAAACTTTGAGTTGAGCAACATCATGAACGATGGTCGCTTTCTGAATACCAACAGTGGGAGCATCCATTGTGCTGCCCATCAGGTGTATTAATTCTCTGTTTTCTGAATATTTTAGTTTTGCACTGTTGTTGTTTATTTTACATGAAATGCATGTTGGTCTTGAGGTCGATATCTGGAGCTGCGGAGTTGCCCTGTACGCTCTTCTTTTGACCTTTTGATGACGAAAACCGTGAGTGAGGAAGCATATCCATTTGTCTGAACGTTTTAAGCACTATAACTTGGCACTCTTGACGCCGCCTCTTTTGACTGGTTCAAAGTGCAACTGAAAACCTGGCTCATGGACTTAGTACTGGGTTGTTATAGTGTACTGGGTTTAAGAATTAGATTTTGGGAGGATCTATGTAACTTAGTAGAAAGTTTACAAAATTGTACAATCTTACTTTTAGTCAGAATATAACAGTGGCTAGGGTGTTGAGGAAGGCTGGTGCTGTATTAGGTTTCGTAGTGTTATTTGTGTGTGGGGGGCTTTGTTTATGTGGTAGGAACTACAGCAATCGTGTGATGGCTTTTGCCTGGCAGAGGAACATGATAAGTGTAGATGGATGTTGGAGAAAAATGGCATCTTCTCTGTAGGTTCTATGTATGTAGTTCTTAAGACAACACAACATTCTATAGCTTATAGAGGATTTTGGCGTATTAAGGTACCTCTCAAAATAAAAGTTTTTCTTCCGCTGGCCTTTAGAAATAGCATTTTAACTAAGAATAATTTGCTCAAAAGAGGTCTGAAGGGGTCGCAGATTTGTATGTTCTGTGGTCAAGAAGAGACAGTGAATCACCTTTTCTTTACTTGTCCAGTCGCTAAGTATATTTGGAGTGTTTTTCGTTGTGCTTTTAAGTTGTGTAATCTACCAGATTCTATGGACTCTATCTGTACTTGGGTGCTGCAGTTCTGCAAATGTACAAGAAACTAGTATACATAGGTGTTTCAGCTATTTATGGTGTATCTGAAGGATGCGGAATGAAGCTTGTTTCAAAGCTAAATTTCCTAGGGATCCTACCGATGGAATTTTCTTTATCATGCATTGGATTGATCTATGGGCTGGTCTACAGAAAACAGAGTGTGCACGTTCGCAGGGAGCCAGAATCCTGGGGCGAGTCGCTGTTGAAGTCTCTGTAGCAGACAGGGATGGGGGCCATGTGTCCGATGTCTGGAGGGCTAAGAGCAACTCCAGCAGAAGCGCCATCTCGCACGCCATTTCCAAAGTAGCGGGTCGTAGCAAAAAAACACCCTCCAGCAGATTAGCCATCCCACACGCTAAAATGGATGGCCCTCCATATCGGGGTCCCCGCACGCCAAATATGGCGGCTGCTCTCTCGCACGCCATCGATGAACCCGAGCAACCGTCGCCTCCGTCCCGCCATCTCCTCTTCCCCTCCGAGCAACCGTGTGCCGTCCTCTCCGTCTGCAAATCCGGCTCACCCCGCCTTCTCTTGGAACCCTACCCCGCACCGTTCCTCCGTCTGCTCCGCCGGCTGCTGCTCCGCCATCACGGCCGCGCCGAGCCCGTCCATCATGCTCCCCAGAGGAGACAGCGCCGCGACGCCCCTGGCCGCGCCCACGTGTCCCAGCCGCCGCGCCGCCCTGGTCTCCACCTTCCCCTCCAACGGCTCGTCCGCGGCGAGCCTGCCCCTGTACGCCCCGCTCCGAGCCGCGTCGAGGACTAGAACCTCCTCCGGCTGGAGCGCGAAGATGAGGCTCTGGCGGCGGCGTGGCGCGCGGTGGGCGGCGGTGAGGAGGACGCTAGAGGAAGAGTGGAGGTAGACGCGGACGGGTGCGTGGGACTGCTGCAGGGGGAGGTCGGGAGGAGGAGGGAGGCGTGGAGCCGAGGCGCGGGGGGAGGGGATGAGAGCGAGTGAAAGGACCTTAATGACTAAGATGTCGCCTAGAGAGGGGTGAATAGGCTTTTAAATTCACTTTCGGATTTAGTTAATCCTAATGCAGAAGTATACTGATGGATTTCACAAACTCAAATCCTAGTATGCTAGTTTTTCATATGAGCATAACCACCCTATGTTAATATATCAAGGCTTGCAATCTTAGGGTGACAAGCAAGCAATTCAACTTCTATAGGAGATATACAAGTAATGTATTGCAAGTATGAAATGCGATAAGTAAATGAGACAAGAGATAACGATGTATGACCCGGAGTTCGGATATCCACTGATATCCTACATCTCCGTTTGAGGACCCGATCACGCTTGATCAAAGGTGGGCTCTCTCTCAAGCCGCTTCCTCTCGAGGACCCTCCAGAGTCTCCCGATCACTATGGTTAGCTCTTTCTCCACTCCCGGAGATGGCGAGCTCCACAACCACTTCACAATCTCTCAGACCTCCTCACAAGCTTTTGAGGAGATCACCGTCCGGACACGTGCTTGAATGCAATCGATGCCAAATGCTCAAACTCACGCAACTAATGCGCTAAGTGTGGGCTATCAAAGCACACACAACTCCCACTTCCTCACTAAGTCACAAAAGACTTTGAATCTCATAAAATATGCTGGGAGAGGAGAGGAGAGCACTCAAAGGTGGAACACCAAGTTCTAACACCTCACCAGCCACTACACAAAGCAAAAATGAGATGTGCACAAGGAGGGCAAGGGGTATAAATACCCCTCTCCAAAAACTAGCCGTTGGGAGCTCGGCAGCACATCCGGACATTCCAGGGTGACACCCCCGGACACTCCAGATACACAAATCCAACGGCTACAAACTAGCCATTGGACTCCTGACACACGGGAAACAACACATCCGGACATTCCGGGGTAACAACCCCGAACACTCCGAACACACACAATCTCCAACGGCTACAAATTAGCGATGGACCCTGGCACACAGGGAAAAAACACGTCCGGACATTCCGGCCCAACCCGGACACTTCGGGCCTACCCGGATCCTCCTGGCACTTGGCCAAGAGCACCCCAAAATGGCTCAAGACCACCCGGACACTCCGGGTGTAACAGACTCAAAGTAGCTCAAAACAGAGCCAGGCCGATCAGGCCGCCTCACTAGGGCCGGTTAGACCACCTCTACTCAGACAGAAACCTAGAACACTAAGATCTAGACTTCCCGATAAAACACGACCCGCACACATCCTAGGTTTGAGCATCCGATAACCGATATGATCGCGCTACACGTCCGGTAGCCTCTCTTGATAGTATGGCTATCGAACCTATAACCCGGTCTCCCACCAAACTACGTGAGACCGCAAAACTAGAAACCCTAGTATATGGCATATCTTTGCCTTGAGCAATCCTTGCCGGACTTGACGAACACACCATCCAAGTCCCGTCGCTTCTCATTTCTCTTCTATGCTCGTCATCAACTTCACTTGAGCTCGATGATGATCTTTATCCTCTTTTCTATCTCGATCCTCTCTCAA
Source organism: Stipa capillata (assembly GCA_019208055.1). NCBI lineage: Eukaryota > Viridiplantae > Streptophyta > Magnoliopsida > Poales > Poaceae > Stipa > Stipa capillata. The sequence continues at coordinate 9,735 of JAGXJF010005715.1, read as the reverse complement.
TCTTCGGAAGCTTGATGAAGTCTAAATGATAGCTCCACATGCACCAAGCATAGAAGGCTTTCTCTTCACATCATCTTCACTTGTCCATCTTTACTCGGTGGACCGCAAGCTTCAAGTAAATATCTTCCCATGATGCTCGTCTTGAAACTTGCACGTCTCAACTCGTTGACTATCTCCACTTGATATCATCTTCTCATGGGCTTCATAAACTCGATATCTTGTTGCATGCCCATGATTCACACCTAACCCCTCACACTTACACAAAGCATATAGCTCATAGAGTTAGTGATCAAAAAGCAATACACAATTGCTTACCTTCATTCGATCACACGAAGCCACAACTAGTGTTCTTCTCTTGAACTCCTAACATCATGTCTTGATCACCTTTGCTCAACTCATGAGCACTTCTTTTTGACCATCATGAGTTCATTGATATGAACTCCTTCATCTTGGTCAACTCTTCACTTCAATCCAACTTATGGATTTTTCTTTCAATCCTTTAGCTCAACATATGAGCCTATGGACCCTAACCCCAACACACTCCCATAAAAATTATTGACAATAGCATACCTTTAGTCACTTGAGCCACACAAATGACTTAGCCTTCATGCTCTATTGTCAATCGTTTCAAGTCCAACTCATGGACTTCCTCTTTATCTTCTACCTCGATCATCTCCGAGGTTTTCTTCTTTCTATCTTCTTCTTGATCACATGAGCATCACCTAGAGCTCATTGATCTCGATGCATCTCTTTTGATCTTATAGCATTCCTTACGAATCCATCTTCTATCCTCATGCATCACCTATGGAACACAAGCTCACAAACAATTCTAAACACAATTGTTAGTCCATAGGTATTGTTGTTAATTACCAAAACCACACTTAGGGACTAGATAAACCTTCAGCGAGGGAGGAGGGAGAGATGAGGACGATGAGGAGCGTGGGACGGGGCCAAGGTTGGGGGAGAGGACGAGGATGGGGGTGGGCTGCGATGGGGGAGCGGCGAAGTTGTCAAGGTCGTCGAGGGAGAAGCGGAATGGCGACGGCGCATCGATGACGACGTCCTCCATGGGTGCGATGCAATCGGTGGTGGCCTGGTGGGGGGCTTCGAGAGATTTGCTACTATCGGCGTGGCAGTGGAGGGGAGGCGGCGGTCGTCGGAGGAGACGGTGAAGACCCCACCGGGGATAGCGGCGGCGTTTCCTGGGGCTGGCGGAGCCACCAAGAGGAGGGCCAACGCGCGTGTGAACTATAACATCCTGATTTTTAGAGTTTTTCAAAAATCTTTATTCAAAAATCTTTATTCAAAAATCAGAGCTGGAAAATTTTGTTGTTTACTCTCAAATGAATTAAATCTTAATGAAATTTCACAAATTGGACCGGAGTTAATTTAATTAATCCAACTTGAATTGTATTGGCTTTTCAATTTGGAATATGTCTCCAGAGTTTTTTTCAGAATTTTCGGAGTTCATTTGATATTTAATCTCGCTCTATTGTTCTTTGTTTTTATTTTAGTTTTCTCCTTTTTTTTCCTTTCCTTTATGGCCGCCATCCCGACTCATCCCCACCCGGCATCCCGCCGTCTCATTTCCTCCCTTGAGCAGCCACCCCGGCGAGTTCTGCGTAGCGCAGCGTGCGTCGCTACCCCTGTTCTAATTAGATTTGAGTGAAAACTCTTTTCCCAACCCTCTTATGGCCCCCTTCTAGATAGCTTATGGGGTGGCTTATGGCCCCAGTGTCAGTGTTCTAATCCGGCAATAATGAATATGGGGTTGCGCAATCACAGAAGATCTAGATGGGTGCACACGGGACACAATGTTTAGACAGGTTCAGGCCCTCGAGAAGAGGTAATACCCTATGTCCTGTGTTTGGTGGCTGGTATTGCTTGAATCCCGTATGAGAATACGAGGTCTAGAGAACTCGTGAGCTTGAGAACATGAGAACCCAAGAACCTACCGATCGGGGGATCTCTTCCTAGCCTTATATAGGTGACCGGGGTAGGGTTACAAGAGTCCCGATCGGCTTACAGATTTGTTTCCTAATTAGTTACAACAGAATCTGGGATTACCGGATGCATGTCTATCCTTGTCTTGTACTCCAAGTTGATGAGGCGCCCCCGTGTAGAAGTCAGACTCTGAGTAGTCGCCCGGCCCACCCTATGTCCATAGGGCTGGTATTGTCCTCCTTGACGATACCCGGGTGCCATGTCATCGTCACCCAGGAAGCCATAAGTTGTCTAGAAGGCATAGCTTGGCTTAAGCTTAAATTTTAAGCACATACCTTTTGCTGTTGGTGAGAGGAAGCCTCAAGAATGAGGCTTCCCGAGCTTCTCCTAGCAACTTTTTCGTCTAATTACCATTCTATCCTTGCTATTTCTTAAAATTTACCCACTTATGCACCAAGTATATAACAAAAATCCCCCTCTCCCTGGTCCCATCCCCCTTCTCCCCCATCCCGAGCCCAATCTCCTCCCAGCCCTCTTCTCCTCTCTCTCTCTCTCTCTCGCCAGCCCCTGCCGCCACCGTTCGCCGTTCGCCTCCCTCCCCCGCGGGCACTACCGGCGACTTCGACCCGCACCGCCTCCTCCCCGCTGGTCCTCCATCCCCTCCTACCCTTCTCCCCCGTCCCTCGTGCTCCCTTGCCGACCCCCGCCCGCTCCAGCCTCCTCCTCCCCCGCCGGCGCCGCCCTCCTCCGCCCCAGCCGGATCTGCTCCCCCCGTCGGCGCCCGCACCTCCTCCGCTCCCGCTAGCCCCGAGGTCACGGACCCCCTCCACTGCCGCCCCACGCGCTGCACCTCTGCCGGAGAAGAGCGGCCGTCCCATGCGCCACCAGTGGAGCGCCGCCCTCCCGAAGTCCCCCTCCGACGCCGGCTCTAGATCCATCCCCACCCTCGCCCCTTCCTCCAGTCAGCCGCATCGTCGGCGGTGCGGGAGAGCACCGCGTGCCCGCTGCTCCGCGTTCCCCACCCAAGAGCGCCGCTGAAGCCCCTCTCCATGCCGGCGCCGACACCGTGCCACGCTCGTCGTCGCTGAGGAGGCCATCAAGATCGCCGTCGACGCCTCTCGCCCAGCCCCACTCCCCACCGCCCCTTTGCCCGTTGCCCCCTTCTCCCGGGCTGAGGTGGCCAGATCTACGCCGCAGGGAAGCCCAGGTCACTGGCCCTAGCTCATCCGAGGCGGCCTCCAGCTCACCCGCGGCGCCGCTGCCTCTGCCGACCGTGACCTCCTCCTCTGCCCCAACCGATGCAGGGTGATTGAAATGGAGAATAGATGAATAGACTAAAAAATGGAAGAACATCAACAAATTCATCATTGAAACGAACAAGAATTCTTGCTATGTATGCAATTTTTGCTATGTATGTTGTGATGTATAATTTTTTGAAATTATGATATGACGCATGTATCATGTATGATCATTCGTGTTTTGACAGGTTTGGCATTGAGGAGATTGTTATGTTTGGCATTGAGGAGATTGTTATGTTTGGCTGCTAATCATTTCTAAAACTAGTCGCCACTGCTAAAAGAAGCATCTTATGTATTCGAAGTTAATATGCATATGATAAAATTGTCTAAAAGATGAACGAAGTTTAAATTATGATGTCCATTTTAAATTATGGCTCCCTTTACATATAACTTGTGAAGATATTGATTCAGCTGAGACAGCAAGAAACCTTTCTCATTTAAATGCAATTGAACAATTTTTATTCATATTTTTCTATTTTCATATCTCATTTATGTGTTAAACTACATAAAAAAATGTAAATAGTGTTAATGTCATTCAAACACCAAACAAACAAGACAAAGGGTATTACAGACTTTCTACAATCCACCTCTACCTATAAGCTCAAATCTCAGAAGCCGTCTAGAAGGGGATGGTGGAACTTATCAGGCTTCCCCACACCACAGCTTCCCCACACCATTAAGCTTAAGCCGGCTTATGCACAAGCCGAAGCCATCTAGAAGGAGCCTATAAATACCCCACACCCCTCCCACCTTTCCCCCATTCCTCCACACTCTTTTCTCACGAAACTCTAGCCCTAAACCCTCCAAACAGCCGTTACCCCTTTTTGCCTCCCGTGCAGTTTCTGAACAGCGCATATCGCCTCAGTATTTTCCCAATTCCCGTCGTCTCGAACTTCTTTTGGCAAATCCCTTAGGTAAAATTGTGTACAAACTTTCCCTCTACCTCTCTGCAAAAGTTGGGTGAAGATCCAATGGAGCAATCACCAGAAAATCTCCAATACTAACGCGCTGTTTGCACCCAGTTATTATGCACGTGCATCTAGATTGGAAACGACGCCCTTGTCGGCTCGGACCTCTTTTTCAAAATCTGTTTGGTGGGATCATGGATAATGTTGTCAAAATCATCTCCACAAAATTTTAAGACAATCCAATGGTCCAATCTCCGGAAAATCAAGTTTCTCCTTGTTGCTGTTCATGTCTAGATTTGACTACACGAACGGTATAGCGGCATTATTACCTCTTTTCCTGTTGATCCAGTGAGTCTTTGAAAAATCCCTTTAGTGAAGTTGTGCCTTAGGTTCCTATAAACACTTTTGTAATTTTCACCTTCATCCATGTAGCCATTTGTCAGGAATTGATCCATCTCCGACGTGCTGTCTGCGGACGTCCAGATTCAATCTGCAGAACGTCTAGCTTGTCTGATCTTTTCCCGTTGACTCGTTAAGAATTCTCCAAAACCCGTTGGTACTATTATACCTTCTTGTGTCTATTTTCTAACCCAATTGGCGGATCGCGATTTCATTAAGCGAGCATTGCGCAGTGCCCAAAACTCTCTGGTCTGTCTAGAACCAATCTATGTCCAATTCTGACCGTTTCGTGTTGCGAATGTCGCCACCACCCATATAGTTAATCTCCTATCATCTTTTGGAACATTATGCCATTCCTTTCCACCATTAATCTCTATCCAAAATCACCCACATCACCATATGTTTATCTCTAATGTTTTTCATTATTGTTTGATTATTAAATTAAGTAACATGTTATGTTAGCCCTTAGTTTCATATAGTTATATGTATGATTGTTATATATTCTTTCTTTTCCGTTATATAATATTCATGCTTAAGATATTAGTCATATTGATCAATCATGCTTAGTTCATTAATAGGTGTATCCATGTTCATATAGCTACATGTTGCATGTTTATATAGTTGAATATAATATGCATATATACAATATAGTTCTACTTTAATAGTCATTAGACATGAGGTGGTTCAACATCTTAGTTCAATCTTGTCTGTATCAAGAATAAATTTGTTCATGTTTAACAAGGTTCATATTGCATGATTATATGCCTCTATACGTATAGTGTCTGATGCCTATGTATAACTGAACTTAATATTGCAAATAACCTATAGTACTAGAAGCATAATCTTTGCTAAACTAATATTAATATGACCTACTTCATGTTAGTTGATCTTCTATAATGTATGCCTATTAGCACACGCCGGATTATTATTCCATATGGCACATGATTGCTCACTGACATGTTAATGTCTTTAACCACACGTGATGAATATTTAATAAACATGTTAGGATCATCATGTCACCATGTGTAGGTAGCATGATAAGATATATGTGTAGAATTAAATGGGACTATGACATGATGTTATGCAATAATATAAAGTTTACTACATAAGTAGTTATGGTTGCATGATGTATATTATATGGTGGTATGTGCATATATTTTTATAGTTTTAACTCATGTTTATTTAAGGATTGCTATACAATAATTGATCATGTTATTAACTTATGTTTATAATATGGTTAAGATTACGCACATAGTCCATATTTGTACACTGCATCTCATATGGTTTGCATATGAAGTATTGCAATATTGTATATGTATACATACATAGCACATTCCATATTTCAGATAATAATTTGCTGGGAATTGGGTTTAGCACATTATTGTACTCCTGTTTCTAGTTTAATTTTTTTTAACACAATTATGTTGTACATGTTCATCATGATGTTATGTTGCATAATCATGTAGTTGCATATAGTCATATATATGTATATGTATTGTTAGACTTAATATTTATTGACTGTCTATATGTCAGAATAATAACTCTTTACTGAGTTATTATTTGACAATATAGTTTAATCACAGTTTGCAAGATCAATGGTTGCTATTGGATTATAATTACCTTTTAGAATTACAATTGCATAGTCATATGTTATCCTATGCTAGCCCTGCCAAATCTTGATTTCATGTCTAGTCTATCTAGTTTGTTATATGATATCCAGTTGTATGTTGCCTAGTAGTTCATATAGATTGACATGTCGCATATTATCATTTCTTGCCAACTAGCATGCCAAGATCTCGCTTGTCTACTAGTATGATGGGTCATATTTGTTTAAACTAGTATGTCAGGTTTCCATGATTGGTGATAAGGGTGATCTATGATCGTCATCAACCATATCATATCTCCAATTGCATATCTATCTCTATCTCGCATGTGGATTAAACTTTAGTCATTTGACATGTAAATTCTATATGCCATAAACCTATCCTTTTTCTAGAATGATCCTGATCTGGAAGACCATCTTTCGAGTACATGTACTCTATCCGGTGAGATATATAATCGCACACCTTTCTATTTTATCCTTCAACAATTCACCTTTGTCCTCTGACACCTATCCGACCTTGCTAGCCCTATTCTTCTGGTATTTCCATTTGGTATCTAATTTGGAGTTATATTTATTTGCTTTGCACTTTATTGCCGTTGCGACGAATAGGAAGTAACAGTGTTGGGTAAAGACAAGTTCCTGCAGAAGGAGACCAACTGGTCAACAAAGGCATGCCCCCTCTTCTTGATCATGTTTGATCCTATATTTTTAAAGTCATTATATTTTATTGTTATAAACATGCATGCTGTTTTATTCCCGTAGCTAGCGTGTCAATTGACATACCTGTATCCTGTCCGCTTGTCGCCCTTTTACCTGCTACCCTGAGTAGATTATTTTAATATTCAGAATAGAGTAGAGAAATGCTTAGCCTGCTTAATTATCCCTAGGATGCTTTTACCTTGCCTCCTCGGAGGAACAATCTTTGGATCATTGATATCACTATTGAAACTTTGTTGAGCTCGCTGAGCTAGGGCCGGATGCCCGTTGTTCTCTCTCTCTCTCTCTATTATTCCTATTCTACTCTGGGTGTAACTTATCATCTAAAAGGTGCGGGCGACAGCTGAATCATGAGTTGAATGAGCAAATGGTCGTTCTTCATGAGTTGGAGAAGCCATTGGTCGTCCGTATCGAATAAGGCCAAAGTCATGACTTGAGAAGTGTGAATACAGTACGACCACATACTATATAGGCACTGGCTTGATTGAGTAGGTTAGTCAAGCTTTGGTGTCGACATCGCCGTACCACAGAAGGGTGGACGTAGCTACGAGGACCTCGGCACAGATGGGAGGCCGGAGGGTGGGGACGTACTCTCAACTCCGTGTCAGACCCGGTGGGCATGTCGCATCGAGGGGAGATTGGCTAAAAGATCTCGTCATGGTCACCTTGCCGACACACCGGTGGGCGTGTGTGCAAGCCTGCGTAACTTGGCATAAGGGGATTGTCGACGATCAGTGAATCGGCGATCTTACGGTATTCGTGGAATGATGATTACTGGGGGGTAGGGACCTCTAGGGCCCAAGTGCCAGGAGATCTGACAGCAGGGGACAGCCGTTTTTATACAGGTTCGGGCCTCCCTCAGGATAATAACCCTACGTCCTGTTGCTATATATTGATGAAGAACACGCTTTACAACGGGGGGTGTATGTTAGTGGCTACCCTAGACCTAATCGTAGACTAACTATCCTAAACCACCGCGGGCTCGACTCCTTCGAGGCAGCGGGTCTTCTAGGGCTTCGCCTCCTGGTGCTGCGACTAGATGTCTTGACCTAATTGGATCTCGCCCTCCCCTATGGGTTTGCTGATCCTTATATAGGGGGTTCCCAGGGTCGTACGGGACGTGGACTTACACCCGAGTAGGACTCTGGTCTCCTTAAACGTCGGGATTGACTTCCTAGTTTAAGGGGAGTCTTCCCTTCCCGAGAGGGGTTACCTTATCGTCCGGGGATCCTTCCCGGGTACGCTGTAACTTCCTAAAGTCCTGGGATTCGGTATTCGGATACCCCTAATACGTGGGATACCGTACTATTCATCATCAAGCCCCCCATCAGTACGCGAAGTGAGGTCATGATGGTTCTGTTGAAATCTGCCCTTGTCGGGAACGAGCTCCGAGTAGGCGATCCGAGTAGCTCTCGTCGGCGACTTCTTCGAGTATGTTCAACCCCTACCGAGTAGTTGTGAAAGCCTTATCGGAATTATCCTCGGGTAAAACCCAAAATGCTGTCCGATCCGATCTGATCCGTTGATCACGGACACGCGTCCGCCCGGCATATTTTTAGGAAACCGATCCATCGTGGCGGAAATTTTGCGTGGTGATGAAGAATCTTTTCTCTCTCTGCGTCGTGGTGCCGTTAGCATGTGCTGAACCACGGCGCGCTCGTCTGGGTCGTGGGTTGTCAGACCCTCTTTTTCCCGCGAAGCGCCTGTAAGCGGAAAAAGCAACTGCCCGCATTAAATGCGATGGAACTGATCGTGCCGAAAACCGCGCTCGGCTCCGGTGAAAGTTTAAATCTTTAGGAGTCCAAGAATCGGGGTTTTGCCCACATTGCTCTCCTGCCTCCTAACCTTCTTGCTCCCCTCATCTCCTGCCTCTCCGCGCCATGGCTGGGAGCCCATTGGTTGACGACCCATGGCCGCGCTCGGAGATGACCGAGGCGAAACTCACATTTTCCATAGAGCTGACTCTTATCCAATCAACCGCCAAGCCGAGTTCCGTCATGTCCGGGGCGAGAAAGTTCCTGAACCCGAATCTGGCTGGCTGGTCGTCTTCCCCGACTTCTTCCGATGCGGGTTCTTCTTGCCTCCTTCCACCTTCCTATATTCGATCTTCATGTTCTATCGAGTGGAGGTGGTGAATCTTGACCCGGCCTCGTACACCCTCCTGAGTGTGTTCGCCCATCTGTGCGAAGCATTCCTCGGAGTGCGACCATCGTTGGATTTATTCAGACCTTTCCACAAGATGGAGAGGACCAAGGAGAAAGTAGTAGGAGGCGCAAGTGTCCGCCTTCGAGAAGATAGGGCCACGGAGTATATCGACGTCACCGGAATCCGCTCCTTGCGGGATGGGAGTACGAGTGGTGCTATTGCTGTCCATCGATCCCCCTGAGCATAAGGTACTGGGGAACTCAGCCGACGCGGCATCCACTTGGACCGACGAGACCCTGCTCGACTCCCGTCTCCAGTACCTGGTCGGGGAGATCAAGGCTCTGCGGACCCGAGGCCTGTCCTCAGCCGACGTTGTCGCCGGCTTCGTCAGGCGCGGAATTTGCCCCTTACGGTACAGGGAGACAGGTGCTTGGGACTCGACAAGCGATCCGTACCAACGGTGGAGAAAAATGGGTAAGTTTTCCCTCTCAATCCCATAAGGACTTATCGGGGTGTTCTGAATTTTCTTTGTCTCGAACAGCCCTCTCGGAAGCGGAGGTGTCCGAGAAGGTAAAAACTATCTTCAAGCGAGTACCTCCACCCAATCGCCAAGTCGTCCCCCACGTCGCTACCTCTTCGACCTTGCACGAGCGGGAAGAGGTTCTAGCGGTAATCTTTTCTTTTTTAGGATCCTAGGTCCTTCAGGCCCACCTTACACTGT
>JAGXJF010005714.1:0-112805 GCA_019208055.1 Stipa capillata | reverse complement strand
CCATGGGAGTGGATGCACTTTCACTCCCCCCTCGGCCCCCGCGACGTGGACCACTTGCCGGTGGGCAGGAGCCGCGTCACATCGTCCATGCGATCACTGTGGGGAGTGCCCACACCTTCCCGTCGAAACGTCAGTGCAAAGAGTACGTCCGCCGAGTCCAGCATATAGGGGCTTACCCCCGACGGAGCTCCCCACCGGGACGAGCACCCCGATCACCTTCGGCCCAGAGGATGCCGTGGGCATCGTCCTCCCGCACCACGACGCCCTGGTCATCTTGGCCGTCATATCGGAGATGGAGGTCCGGCGTGTATTCATGGATGAGGGCAGCTCGGCCGATATCTTGTTCGCTTCCTACCTTGGAAGAAATGGGCATCCCGCACTCATGCCTCCAGTCTCCGGGCGTCCCCCTCCTCGGATTCGGCAGCGAGCCAATCAGGGCTATGGGACGAATCGAGCTCCTGGTCAAATTCTAGGATGAAAGCGGAGAGCGCGCCGAGACCTGTGCTGTTCGACGTCGTCGACATGCCCTACCAGTACAATGTGATACTTAGACAGATTGTGCTCAATAAGTTTGGGGCGGTCCCTCATCACGCCTACCTGTGCATGAAGGTCTCCACCCCCACCGGAGTCATAACGGTGTATGGCAACCAGGGCCTATCTCGTCGTATCGAGGAGACTACGACTTCGGCCATAAGATATGTCCATGACGTCGTCCCAGCGGTCGAAGCATCACGCCCGGTTTCCCCCGGCAACACCGCCTCGCCCAAAGCGGGCGAGGTCCTCGGCATCAACGTCGCCGGCGACCAGTTCATGTCGTCAACTACGGGGTGGTGGATTCCCAAGCCCAGGCCGGACGGGGAGACCCGATCGGTTATGCTGTCTGATGATGAGCCGCACAAGACCATATTAATCGGGGCGGACCTGCCGGCTGAGGTGGAGCAGACACTCCTTCTCACCTTGCGAGCTAACTGTGACATCTTCGCGTGGGAGTCTGAGGACCTGCCGGGCATGCCTCGGGCATAATCGAGCACAAACTAAAGGTCATGCCAGGGGCTCACCCTGTCAAGCAATGCCTGAGGAAAATGTCGGCCGACCGACAAGTCGCAGCCCGTGAGCAAGTCACCAAGCTGCTCAAGGCCGGGGTCATCCATGAGGTCCTACACCCGGAATGGCTGGCGAACCCGGTCCTAGTCAAGAAGGTGAACGAGCAGTGGCGAATGTGCGTGGACTACACCAACCTCAACAAGGCGTGCCCGAACGATGACTTCCCCCTCCCTCGCATCGACCAGCTTGTCGACGCCACGTCCGAATGCGACCTCATGAGCTTCTTGGACGCTTACTCGGGGTACCATCAGGTGTGGATGGTGAAAGGACTAGGAGTGCCGACTAGAGGGGGGTGAATAGGAGGCTAATAAAAATTATTTCTTTTAGCTTAGATTAACAGATTAAGACTTAAGCAGAAGGAAGTGTTAACAGGCTGTGTGACAGGCGATAGACACAGGTATGATATGATATGTAAAATAGCATGCAGCTGTCACACAGGTGGCTGACACAGGTAAGATCAAAAACTAGCACAGATGAATATAGCTATTGCCTGTGTCACAGGTAGCTATGACAGGTAACACATAAGATCTATAGCAACTGAGACACAGCTAAACTAAGTAGGTAGAAAGGTGATCTATCACAGATGAACAAAGATAGCAAGAATGACACAAGTATACAAGAACATATAGTACTGCAAGAAGTAAAAAGGTAAAGCACTCAGAGACAAGGAGGTTTTTCACCGAAGTTCCCTACTCCTTTCAGAGAAGGTACGTCTCCGTTGGAGAGGCTACTCCGAAGAGATTGTCAGCACTAAACCGTGCTTGTTCTCCGAGTACCTGACGTTCAGGCCTCTTCCTTTGCTTGTGAAAGTCCTTTTGCTCGCAGCAGGTTGACTTCAATCACCTTCACAAACTTACTGGTCCAACCCACACAAGCTTGGGTGGTACCAGCAACTCCTACACCCGTCTAGGAGCAGACACTCCAAGAGTAACAGATGAACCAGCAGCAATCTCTTGGAGGAACCTTTGCTCTTTGCTCAAAGCTCACACACTCACCCGAACTATCACTTAGGCTTTTGGCTTTTGTTCGGTGGTTGGAGGCTTTGCAACAGTCGTATGTGATTCACAGGTTTTAGCAAGGTTGAGAACGAAGTCCTCCCTTGGTCCCCTATATATAGGGTTCACAGGCACCCGACCGTTACACTATTGCCACGTAGGATTAGTGAGCACCGGTGACACAGCCAACCACTGCCGCCCAACTATAACCGGCTCGGGCAGACCGACACCTGTGTCACCGATGGCACACTGTCGGCGGAATGGGGCCCAGGGTCCCCCGAGCCGCCGGCGCAGGCCAACCAGAGGCCGCAGGGCGTGACACGTGGCGGTCTTATCAGCAAGGGCCCCGCTGGAGCAGCAGGTGGGCCCAATAGTCAGAGCCTGGGCGCTCGGGGGGTTCCCCCGAGCGCCACGTCCGGTACGAGCAAACTAAGGGCCTTGCGATCCCGAGGGTCCGAGGCCCAAGGATCGAGGAAGCGCTCGGGGCTCTCTCCCCGAGCGGCGCGACGTCCCGCAAGGCGCGGGCCCGGAGGAGTGCTCGGGAGAATCCCCGAGCGGACCTCCCGGCACCTCCCCCGGATGGAATCCCGAGCGACCCCCCGACGGGCGCTCCCCGAGCGCTCGGGGTCGTCCGGGACGGTCAAGGACAGCTGGCTTTCTCCGAGGCCGAGGGGTGCTGCTTGGGGGCAGAGCCCCCGGTGGGGCCCTCCTCCCGGACAGTCCTCTGCAGTATCTTGGCTTCCTCCGCAAGCCTCAGCCCCGGCAGAGGCATTTAATGCCTGTCGCTCGAGCATTAAAGGCTAAAGCCCTGTATGGGCACGATATCGGTCAGGCCGGTCCCATCCCCGCAGGGCAAATCCCTTTTTGCCATAGCCCCTATCAGGGGATGGGGTCCGTCTGACAGGGTTGTTGACCGGCCAGGCGCGCTGGCCCCGCGCGCCCGCGTCGCTGTCACCCCTTTCCGCCCCTTGGGGTCAAATCACCGCGCGCCTCGTGGCCCGCGTTTGGTCGCTGACGCGCGGGGCCCAGGGGCGGATACTTCACTAGCTTGGCCAGAGTAAGCCCGATAAGTCTCGTTCTGTGGGACCCGCCGGGCATAAGGATGTCAGAACCCCTATTCTGCAGCATGACAGGGAGACGTGCAGCGCGAAGGCCGGTGCGTCGCATTAATTGAAGGAATGGGCGGCTTCTTAGCACCCAAGTAACCTTCGCATGGCCGCTGTGGTGAACCCCCGGCTATATAAGGGGAGTTCCTAGACCATGCAAAGGGTTCGGATTCCAGAGAGAAGAAGGGGCGCTGGTTAGACTTTTTTATTTGGTATTGAAGATCAGCCAGCCTGCTTGTAAGAAGAACACCCCTGTAATCTTGGTAGAATCAATACACCCACAACGAAGCAGGACGTAGGGTATTACACCTCCGGGTGGCCTGACCTGGACAAATCCCTGTGTCTCTGGCATCAAGCATCATAACCACCCTCATCCTTGAAACGCCATCACCGCTCATAAGAAGAACTCTATATCGCCCCAGGCCGAATCAACAAGGGGGTCCATTCGGACCACCGCTAGAGATGTTTACCTCGTCGACACACACATAGGTGAACCCTTAACTGACGTAGCCTAGCTACTCAGCCCGGTCTTGGCACATGACATGCCCTCAGCATACAACACTCTCTGACACCTATAAGGAGAGAACCTCTGACAGCCCTCTGACTCAGCAGACCAGCTATCACAGTGCAGTTCCCTTAGCATTTACAAGCTCTCCCTGGTCCAGAGAAGTACCTGAGTCATAGAGCACTAGACCACCTGTGACACCGCTGTGTCACACCGGTGACTCTAGCCCCTGGGGTTTTCTACTGCTTACACACAGACCCTCTGAGCATTGAGCAAAAGTCCCTTAGACAACTGATACTGATCACATCCCTCTTGATAGTACGGGTTTTTCCTATGGACTCAAAGAAACTAGCAAATCTAGGCTTTACCTACCCACCAACTGTAGTCACGATCCTTGACGCATCAAGCCACCATCACCTTGCTTGCAACTCCTTGCACAGCACCGGCTTCTTCACAGCTGTGGCACAGCTGCCTAGCACCGCCATTCCTTAGTCCTGGAACTCACCCCTTGTACCTTTTGATGGTCATCATTCTCTCGATGACCCTTCTTCTGGAACCTGTAACCTGCTTACACTTCATGTAAACGTTAGATTCCAGTTTGAGTTGCCATTAACCATCAAAACCAACTTGGGGCCTAGATGCTCTTTCAATCTCCCCCTTTTTGGTGGTTAGTGGTAACCCATTCAACAAATTTTCATAACAAATTTGAATAGAAGGTATGTGTGCAGGTTGTAGAGAATACACTCCCCCTGAAGCTTGTGCATAAGAGATTTGCTTTAACTTACCAATACACAGATTATGATTTTGGATATGGGCAGCATTTTCTTACAACTTACACTTTTATCAGTTCAGAATAATAGTGTATCAAAGAATACTGAGCTGAACTGAAATATTTTTCTCTTGATGCATTTGCAAAGACCAGAGCATATGAATATGTATCAGAGCATATGAATATATATCTTAGAGCATATGAGAATATTAGAGATCAGATTTCCTATGGATATATGTATCAGAGCCAAACAAATTACTGGTCATATGTATCAGAGCGCCAATGGGCATATGTATCAGAGTGTGAGCTCTAACATGAATATGTGATCAGAGCATAAGTTTTAACATGGATATGTGGATTAGAGCATAAATTTATCCTGAATATGTGAATCAGATCATAAGCCAGTGAGCATATGTATTAGAGCATAGACTAGTCATGAATCAGAGCATAGGATTAATCATGAGTATATAAATCAGAGCAAACAGATTAATTAGAGCACTAACAATCTAACATATGCATTAGAGCACTAGACATATGCATCAGAGCAACACAATTGGCACACTGAAACATTTCAGCATCAGAGCGAAATGAGCAAATAAGACTTAGTATTAATTGTAATCAAGGTAGAAGAATCAGAAATAAAACAGCCCTTGATTACACCAGAAAAATAATTTTGTTTTCTCCCCTTATGATTTATCTCTCCCCCTTTCTCTATTCTCTTCCCCTTTGTACAAATATCTCCCCCTAATATGAATCTCCCCCCTTTGACACTAAACACCCAGAAAGGGGTGAGAAAGAGACACATTCTAGAGCTTTGTCTTCACAGCTGAAGAACTTCGAACATCTGAGTCTGCAACTGATCGACCTTGGAGTGCAGACTGGTGACTTCTGATCTGAGCTGAAGGTTCTCGACTCGACGCAGAGCTGCAAACTGAGTGGGCATCACTTTGTTCTGATAGGCTCTGGCTACTGCTTGAAACATCATGGAGGAGGACAGAGTGTCATCAGCCACCTGTGTCACAGATACTAACTCAGTTGGGTCAGCTGTGAGAGGATCAGCGGTGACACCGGTGGAGACTTGGACTTGAGGCACAGGCACTGAGGGGAGCCAGCGCTTGAGAAGCTGTTGGAGCAGCTGTGTCACCAGGAGCTGACACAGCTGGTTCAGGGATTCTCCAAACAAGCTGGAACAGCAGCCTCATCAGGATGGTCATCAGCCTGAGGCCTGAGCTGGGTCTTGATGGTCTTCACTGTCATGTCAAAATTGGAATCCAGAAGACCTGTGCGTTGAAGGATCATGTACATGATGTATGAGCCATACCTCAGCTTACCTTTCTTATCCTTCTGGACAGCATCTATCTCATGGAAAATATATCTGGCCACAGTCAAAATGGATATTCTTTGCTATGTGCACCAGCACCTGCCATACTGAGTTGTATACAGCATCTGTATTGCCTCCTTTGGGTTGGAGGGTGACATTAAGGATCTTAACTAGATGCTTTGCTGTGATTGTTATGCCCTTGAGTACACATGATCTAAAGGGGCATTGGCAGGGAAAGTAAAATTCCTTGGATAGAATTTTCTTCTGTCAGCATTGGAGACATGCTCAAGCTGAACAAATTGGGCATGCCAGGCTCTATTGGTGCATGAAATAGGCTGTTGAATTCTGGAGCTGTGATAGAGAGCAGCTGGCCTCTTGTTTTCCATAGCATGACATCTTGATTCTCTTGTTCTACCCAGACTGTGGCATAGAATTCTTGATAATTTCTGGGTCATATTCTTGTTGAAGATTGCATATGAACTCCAGACCTAGGCTTGGATCAGAGATTGTAAGCTCCTCATCTGGGATCAGTTTAAGGCTGACCAATCATGGCCTTGCAATCAACAAACCCTTAGAAGCAGGATTTCATGGTAGACACCCTTTTGAAGATCTGTGTGAAATCTGGGGCCTAAGCAAGATGGTTCTTGAAATTCCTTGTCTTCACTGAGTATGGGCAGCTGACCTCATCCTTGTGAATGCACTTGTGCTCATGGAGGCAATCTTGCCTTTTGACTTCTTGGCATCACTTTTGGGCAGCTTCTTGGTAGTAGCTCTTGAATAAATTGCATATGGTTTGCCTCAGTCCTCAGAGCATAGCAGAAAATATAATGATACTGGTTTTCCAGATCTTCTTCTCCAACTGAGGGACTGGGAGAGCTATCCTCATGTTCTGCCTCTTCTTCCTCTTCTTCTTCAGCTGACTTAGCACTATGAGATGAGCTCTCTGCTTGATAATCTTCATTTGAGTCAGCTCTGGCTTGCTTTGGCCTTGGAGGAGTAACTGATACACCTCTGCCATCATCGGATGAGCTCTCAGAGCTTTCTTCTTGCTCAGCTGACTGACTTGCCTGTGTCACAGGTGCTGACACAGGTGCTTGAACCAAGGGGGCTGGATCAGCTGCGGTGGCACAGGTGCTTGAGACTGTGAGGCACTTCGGCTTGAGCTTCTTCTTCTGCTTGTGACACAGCTGGTTGAGACGAGCTATTGACTTGATGGTTTTGCAGCCTCTGGAGATTGTACTGAAGCTGTTCTTCGGGATGGAAGCACTTGGACCTCCGTTGCAACTTGTTCTTAGCTTCAGATACCACAAACACTGGGAAGAGACATTTGTTTCTGGACATCCAGAGAAGAAGTGATTCTACACTTGTAGAACTCTGAGATTTTCTGCCCTTCCTCCGATATGTCCGCAGACTTGACTTGGCTTTGCTACCCACCGGTGACACCGGTGGTGGCATCTCCTTCTGAAGTGCAATCCACTCCCATGGAGCTTGGGAGGATGGCTATCTTGCCCTAGAGTTTGGTTTTGATGGTTATTGGCAATCCTCACCTGTGTCTAATACTTGCAATGAGTGTGAACAGGAATTAGATGGACAGGTGAAAGCTGAAGTGAGACAACTGTTGATGATGAGCCCTAAAAAGAGCAAGGAACTGGGAAGGTCAGAAGGACCAGCTGAGCTAGGCTCCTGAGGCACAGTTGCGAAGAAGCCGAGGCTGTGCTCGAGGGCAAGCGAGGTGATGGTTGCTTGATGGAGTTCAAGGGCCGTGAATGCAAGCTTGATAAGTCCTGGAGGAGCTAGGAAGCTGGTGGATCTGGACCAAGGGTTCGCTGTGCGTCTACAAGGGCAGTCATCTTCGGTGAAGAAGCTTGGAACCAGTGCCAAGGGTCTAAGCGAGCTGGTCAGGGACTGTGGCGAGGCCATTGCTCTCTGGTCAGTTGTAGGCTTGTAGTGAGCCGGCCAGAGTTGTGCTCAGGTGCTGCCTGAGGCAACCGAGTCCACCTGAGTTTGGCATCTGAGACTCAGGTGGGTAGCTCAGCCGCGGCTAGTAGGTTACCAGAGGTGCATGTTAGCTGAGTCTCAGACAGGTTAGGTCTGGTGGCTCTTTATCTGACGTGGCATGAGGGTAACGGCTAGCTGCCAGGGACCCTATAAATAGGGAACCTGGGGAGGTTTTCAATCTCGAACCTTTACCTAACCTTTGCCTCTAACCCGAAAGCAACCTGTTGAGAAAGAAAGTGCTCTAGGTCTCCAAGTGAGTGTTGCCTGCGTGCATCCATCGTGAGAGAGAGTTTCTTAGTCCTTCAGGTGTAGCATTCGAGGTACTGGTTCCTCCAAGAGTGGGAGTGCTCTTGGAGTTGGTGAGCAAGCCAAGTCTTGTGTGGCTGCCACCAAGAGTCTGTGAAGGTGATTCGGGTCTGCCTGTCTTGCAGCAGCAAGATCAAAAGGATTCCACACAGGAAAGGTACTCGAGGAAAGAGCACGGTTTGGTGCCGGCTGTGAGAACAGCTTCCTCAACGGAGACGTACTGCTTCGCAAGAAGTAGGAACTTCGGTAAAACAAACCATTGTGTGCTTTACTATCTGTCTTGTGATCTGCTCTTATTTATTCTGTTATCTATGCATGCTTAGATCACTAGAGCACCTTTATCTGTTGCACACTAACTGAGTTTCCTCACCTGAGACTCAGTTAGCTCTTGCTAAAACTAGTACCTTTCCTGTTCACGTCATCTGATGCACTCACCTGACTCTCACACCTGAGACTTAGTTAGCTCTGAATATAACTTGTTCTACATCAGCTGAGTTTGCTATCTGAGTGTCTGGTGTTTATCTGATATATCTTGCTGAGTCTCAGTTACCTGCATCAGTTGCATATATTTTCTCTAGGATTGACCTATCTCCAGAAGAGAAACCCATTAGGCATTATAATTTCTAGAGCCGACCTATTCACCCCCCCTCTAGTCGACTCCTGAGATCCCTTTCAGACGTACAAGGCGGTGATGGCCTCTTCAAATGCGGCACAAGGATTAGTGACTTCAGTGGGTAGCGGCGCAAGCAGCAACTGATGCATCTCTAGATTTGGCTTTCCGAGCGTGGCGTTGTCAAAGGCGAGTGTGGCAGCACCAGCACAAATGCCCACTGATTATTGTTTGGTACTTTGGTTTTTGGCTGCCTCTTGTGACGAGTTCTTGAGATTTTGAACAGATTATGTTTCAGTAATGTTTCATAATTTCTTTTGGTATGTTTCAGTAATGTTTCATAATTACTTAATTTTGTTTCAATAATGTTTCATAATTATTTAAGTTTTTCTCTGTGGTGGAAGCTTTGAAAGCTAGCGCAACACTATCAGCAAACGGGTGATTAATTGTAATATGAAGCCAATTGATCATTTGCTCAACGTCGTATCATTTATACTCTCTGATTTAGCCACCGGTACCAACTAATTAAAGACTAAGCAGCCGTGCCGACTCTTTTCCACAACATTCAATCCGTGCGAGAAAAAAATTCACATTACCATGGAGACAGGTGAGAAAGGATGGGCCCCAGAGTATCATCTTCAATCATTCAATCACGTGGGTGGGGACCACGTGTTACACAATGGGGTAGAGAGAGCTGTACGGTATGGCTCTCAATGCATACCAGTGAGAGGAAATACGAGCAAGGAACTCCATAATACTCATAATTACTGCACTAATCCTTAGGTATTAGCAATGGTAGATTCAATTGTGACATATGGCGTGCATGGTAAAAAATCCAAGTCTGGAGGCAATACCATTCTTGACCTAGTAACCTGACAGGCTGATACGGTTACCAGTACTTTTTATACAAGCCAGCATGTCCAACATACCCTATATATTGAAGATTAGCATTTTCTGATCTACACTAGAAAAGATAATAATCCTCGAGACAACTTCATATATTCTACAAAAATAGATGGCTATAGCAAATCGTTGGTGCAGCGGCTCAAGGCGCCATAACCATTCGTGCAGCCGTCTAGTTTACTGTTTTTTGTCCAATTTACTATTGATGAACCAATGCAGTTGTTGTTGATCTCCCCAGCTTCTTTACAGATTCGATCGAGCATAGCTACGAACTCCCTGACACCTGTGAAAATTTTGAACATATGAGCCTCATCACTGGCTGAATCACCGTGGAAGTACCCCGTCATCTCCTTCACTGAGGACAGGCAGATGCTCTCTTAAGCCTGGAGCTTGAGGCCTCCTCCGCTTGCCTCAGAAAAATGCTCATTGCGTTGTGGATGTTAGAACTAATGCGCTAGGCCCAAATGGTTCTCTTTTTTTTGAAAATAGAAGCTTTATTGACTCTTATTGTTACACTAAGATGATACAGAATCATCTTCGGTCTCTGCATAACTAAGATGCACACAACCAACACCAAAACAAAAGGAAAAGCAAACGAAGGACAATAGAAACCCAACACCGTTCAGGACAAAATTAAGCCAAAACTAAGGAAAAGGAGCGCTGATACGCAAGCTAGACTGCTATCCATGCCGGATAAAACATGTTGTGATAACTTGCTCCAAGCGCTTACATGCCACCATAACCATACCCCGAGAAGCGGGCTTCTGAAGCACAACCCAAGTATGAAGCCAGTGGATACATAAGTAAATAACCTACAAAGGGGTATATATTTTTCTGTTGTCAAAAACCATATTATGTCTATAGAGTCATAAGGACCAACAAATCCTAGTCGCCCCAACCAGGCATGTAGATTGCCAAAGTTTCAGAACTCCCCGAAGCCAGCTACCTAGCATATGCGAGTTACTGCGTGGTGGAGAAAGGCCAGAAACTACCTAGATAAAGGACCAAACAGACCTAGAAAAACGGCATTCAAAAAAGAGATGATTAATCATCGAGTTACTGCGTGGTGGAGAAAGGCCAGAAACTACCTGGATAAAGGACCAAACGGACCTAGAAAAATGGCATTCAAAAAAGAGATGATTAATCGTCTCATCTTTGTGACAAAAACAACACTTCTGACTACCGTGCCAATTCCTTTTTGCTAGATTACCTTTGGTCAACAGAACCCCCCACAGAAGATACCAAAGGAAAATTTTAATCTTGAGAGGTAACTGTGATTTCCATTCTAGTCGATTTAGATTAGGAATATCAGTGTGCAAAAGAGCATGGTAAAGAGATTTCACTGAGAACTTTCCATTTTTAGTTAAATCGCAGCGAAACTCATCGCAATCACCTTGCAAAGTGATGCCAACAACCCGAGGAAGCAGCGCATTCCAAGATATTAACTTAGAGCCAGTTAACTCCCTCCGAAAGACAATATTAGGAGGAGAACTCGGCAGGACCTGGGCCACGGTATCCTGTTTATGGCAGACAACATTGTATAGGCATGGGTTATTGATCCCAGAGTAGGGTAGAGCTCAGCCACAAATCGTCCCAATATCTGATTTGGGAACCATCTTTGATTATGAACTTAACGAACTGAAAGAAGTGGCGTTTGGTCCGCATTAGTCCGCCCCAGAAATGTGAATCCCCAAGCTTCCAACAAGCTCTTGAAAGTGGCTTGGATCCTAAATATTTGTTATGCAAAATAGATTACCAAACCCCATCTTCATTGAGCAGCTTAAAAAGCCATTTATAGAGCAATGAGATGTTTTGAACCTCGAGATCAAGAATTCCTAAACCTCCCTGCTCTTTGGGGCGACACAAAATACTCCATTTCGCAAGGCGGTACTTCTTCTTGTGGTTATCACTTTGCCAGTAGAATCTGGAGCAGAAGTAATCAAATCTTTGGAGAACGCCTCGTGAAATCACGAAAAAAATACATTATATACATAGGTAAGCTGCTCAGAACTAAATTGATCAGCATCAACCTGCCCCCGAAGGAAAGATATTTGCCTTTCCAACTGCTAAGCCTCTTTCCAAAACATTCTTCGACCTCTTGCCAACCCGCATTCCGTAGCTTCATATATTGGATCGGAATACCAAGGTAACGCAGCGGAAGTTAGCCTATCTTGCACCCGAACAAAACAATTCCCAAAACAAAACAATTCACTTTTATGGAAGTTACTTTTGAGACCAAAGAGTTGCTCAAAGACACAGAGCAACAGCTTCATGTTCGGTCCATAAAAAGAATTGTGTCATCGCTTTACTGAAGAATGGATAAACCGCCATCAATTAGATGAGGCACCACACCGTAGATTTGGCAATCCGCTTTTGCTCGATCAATAAGGACAGCTAACATATTAGCCACTATAGTGAACAGTAGGTGTGATAAAGGGTCCTCTTGTCGAAGTCCTTTTATTGTTTGAAAGAAAAGACCGACATCATCATTAATTTTTATCGCAACGCTATCACCCGAGACAAAGGACTCCACCCAAGAGATCCACTTGGGTGAGAATCCTTTCATTCGTGTAAAGTATTAAAAAAAAGGCCAATTAACTTTATCATATGCTATTTCAAAGTCAATTTTACAAAAGATGACACTTTTGCGCTTGTGATGCAGGTCATGAATTGTGTCATACAAAATGACAACACCATCTAAGATGTTACGTCCTTGCATAAAAGCTGTCTACGTGGGACGTACCACATGATCTGCCACAGAATTAAGCCGATTAGTAGCCACTTTTGTGAATATTTTGAAACTAACATTCAGAATGCATATCGGCATGTACTATTGTATATGGTTGGCCTATTTTAACTTTGGTAGAAGCGTGATAATCCCAAAGTTAAGGCTGTACAATTGCAATCTACCCAAATGCAACTCATGGAATAAATTCATCAAATCTACTTTGATGGTATCCCAGAAAACCTGGTAGAATTCTGCAGGAAAGCCATCTGGGATAGGAGCTTTGTTATGCACCATGTCAAAAACAGCAGCCCGCACCTCTTGTTCTGAGAAGGGTGCAGTGAGGAACTCAATTTCAATGGCCAAAACCTGAGCAATATCTTCAATTCATGACTCCAGCATCGAAAAGAAGTTTGACTCAGACATACCAAAGAGATGTTTATAGTAATTGGTGATATATGTTTTCGGTGGCCTTGCGCCTTCAATTAAACCCTAGTCCTGCTCTAGAGAGAAAATGAGTTGTTTTCGGTGTTTGCCATTAGCAACCATATGGAAATACTTTGTATTATTGTCCCCACGTAGAACGTTCTGAACTTTGGCCCTTTGGTACCATTTCATCTCCTCTTCACGGAGTAAATTAGCTAGGCGTTCATTTGATTGACTCTTCAGGGCGATCTCCGAGTCAGATAGACCACAGGTCTCAACCGCTATATCAAGAGCATCTACAATGGCTTGTAAGTTTTTTTTTCCTTTTTATATAGACCACTAGTGTGATTAGCCCAACCTCTGAGATGATTACGCAAGGAACTCAGCTTATTATTCCATTTTTTGTGTGAGAGACCGGCCTTTACTTGGTTGATTCCAAATCCTACTGACGCGGTCAGCAAAGCCCTCTCGGGTAAGCCATCCCAATTCCAATTTGAGCTGTTCATGGTGACCTCGAGGAGCAGCCACACTCGTATCCAATATAAGCAGTGTGTGATCCGACACCGTTCTGTCTAACACATGGACCGTTGCCAATGGAAAATGAAGTTCCCACCCGGTGGTTATAAGAACCCGGTCCAATTTTTCTAAAGTTGGATTTTGCAAGCTGTTTGCCCATGTAAACTATTGACCACATAAAGCTATTTCTGAAGGTCAAGGCTATCAATGACAATATTGAACAGGAATGGCCAGGATAATCAAAATTGAGTTTATTTTTATCTTCTGTAAAACACATTATGTTATCTCCCCCGATCAACAAAGGATAGGGATTACTTTGGCAAGCCTGCACGAGCTGTGCCAGAAAACGAGACTTACGATTGTCTTGAGCAGCCCCATACACTGCCATGAGACTCCATAGAAATTTATCAGCTTTGTTTCAAAGATGGAACTTAATGAAGAAGTTGCCATCCAAAATATCCAAAACATCTGTTGTGACCATATTTATTCCTAGAAAAATACCCCCAGAACGTCCCCGAGATAGAAGGCAATGGCACAAAAAAGCCGATCCCCCAGACAACGATTGCCAGTGTTAGCTGGGAGATCCTGCTTCCGGGTCTCAAGAATGGCAACGAAATCTAATTGGTAATCCTGAAAACAATCAGCAATATAACGGTATTTAGCCAAGTCATGAAGACCTCTACTATTCAAAAACATCCCTTTCATTTAAAATGATTCTTCATTGTATCACTGTTATTAACCTTTTTGGGACGCTGAACTACACAACTTTTCTGTGAGAAGAAAGAGAGTTGGATTTCCTAGGAGTAGCCAAGAGGTCGCAAATCATGTAACCCAGCTCTCGCTCATCCAAGTCAACTTCAGAAATTTCATTCACCAAATGGGAGAGCAAAGGACCATCAAATTGGACCTCCTCATCCCTATCACTAATATCTGAATCAACATGGACAGAATCACTATCCCCCAGCAGATTTAGGAACAACTTTGCACTTATCTACTGCTTTATGCTTCTAAACATTAATAGAAAAGTTTATTTCATTGCAGCAAGAACCTAGCTTAACCCCTAGATTGCCAACATTAGAAACAATAGTAGCAGTAGATAACTGAGCAAAAGAATTGTTGGAAGGTTTAGGAGTACCTGGTACTGTAGTCTGAGGACGTAGTAGAGGTGAAGGGCAGTATTTGTTGCTGTCCAAAACCATCGGCTGGGCTGGTGTAGGAGCATCCAAATTCTTGACCACCGCCCGCCGCATTGCCCAAGTCATCACATCCTCGTCTGTAGCCACCACGCCATCCGGATTCAGTGCAGCGTTCTATTGCACGCTGCGCCGAAGGCCGTCTTCCATGCACACCTGCCCCAGCTACTGTAGGAGCCGGTCTGGACTTCTCTCCAACCTGCTTGAGACCCGGCTTATGAGGAGGAACTGGTGCAGCAACTGGTGTATGCACTGGTAACGCCGACAGCGAGGAAGGCACCAGCGAAGCAGGCTCCTTTCGCAGGGCCAGCGAAGTTGGTTACGCAGTCGAAGCCAAGGATGTAGATGGGGTCTGTGCTGCAAGCGACCCATCCTCCAGCGAGAGTCCTGCTCCAGCAGCATGAGCAAGCGAAAAACACGGGCAAGGAGCAAATGGAGTCACGGCAATCGAACACAACTACATGTGAGTGGGTTCCACCGATGGTCCGTTACCTGCAGCATTGGAACTGGACGAAGTATTATTTTTTGCTCTCTTAATTTGCTAATTACCTTCATCAAATTGGCGATCTTTTGACTCAGGATTTCCACCATCAGAATCTGCATCCAAATCCATATGAGAAAGAGAGAAACTAGCATCAGGTTGGAAGCTATCTTCTTCCAAAGTGAATGTGATATCATAACCGCCATCACAAACACAATATCAGTCTTCAGAGGTGACAAAGAGGCATCTAACATGGAAATCTTAATGCGAATGATGCCGTGCTTACGAAGACAATTCATATCAACATCCTGCGGTGCACCCACAATTGTGCCTATTGCCCAAATAACGAGAAGTGCCGAAACACAATGGGTACGCCACTACCGGAATCCCGACGTTTGCCGAGTGCCACAAACACTCGGCGAAGGCCGCAAAACACTCGGCAAACGCTTCACCGAGTGTTAGACTCGGCAAACTACACTCAGCATACACCCTGCCGGCAAAGCGCTCTTTGCCGAGTGCTTTTCTTCGCGCACTCGGCAAAGGACTTTGCCGAGTGTCAAAAGGCTAGTACTCGGCAAAATAAGCGCGTAGACGGAACGAACCACGTATCACCTTGTTTGCCGAGTGTCGACACTCGGCAAAGCCGTCAGTTTTGCCGAGTGTCGACACTCGGCAAACAAGGTGATCAGGGCCCAAAAAAATGGCCGCCGGCGGCGCACCGCTGTTGCCCGGAAGCTCATCACCACTACACATGCACACGCCGGCGGGGTACATCTATTGAGCATATCCATGGGGGACCCACGGGTCGGTTTCATATGAGGAAGGCCCACGGGGGACCCACGCAAAGGCCCACGGCGTACTACTATGCAGAAGATCTCAACCCGCGCCGCGCAGCCGGGTATATAAACCACTCAACCGCGCGGTCGCTGGGCGAGGTGGGACTAAACCATCAAAGCTGTTTGTCGAGTGTAAAAAAAAAGACACTCAGCAAACTCACAACTTTGCCGAGTGTCCTAACGCGGACACTCGGCAAACAATCTTTGCCGAGTGTAAATTTCAGGACACTCGGCAAACATATTTTTTTTCTTTTTCTTATTTCTTTCTTTGTTTTGTTTTCTTTGCTAAACCTTCTCAAATTTTTACCATAGCCTCTAGGTGTCATATGATGACACCATGCAAAGTTTCATGTTTTTCTGACTTCGTTTACATTTTTTGGAATTAAAAAACCAATAACCTCCATGTTTAGGGTCGAGTCTTGGCACCTTGATGTTTGGAATTCCTTTCCTTTTCTTGGATAAGGCCTAAACATAGACTAAAGACCACAAATAGGATTTTTCAACCCAATTTTGCCAACTTTTTCATGCACTTGCAGTTCAAATTTGAATTATATTCACTAAATGCCTAGAAATGCACTAAATGACTTAAATATAGCAAACGAACCCCGAAAAATGCCAAATTTTGACATGGAACATGTAATGGTATATCTTGAGGGTAAAAAAAATTTCAAGGTTAACCGATGAAGCAACCGTCACTTTGCCTTCAAATCTGACCTGTTCGCTCTCGAAGCCTAGATTCTTCCTCGGAGATAGTCCGGTTTCTAAGCAGTGTACGTCACAACTTTTGCAAAACCTTCTCAAATTTTTACCACAGCATATTGATGCCATATGAGGGCACCATGCCAAGTTTCATGTTTTTCAGACTTCGTTTGCATTTTTTCGAATTAAAAAACCAATAACCTCCATGTTCGGGGTCGAGTCTTGGCACCTTGATGTTTGGAATTCCTTTCATTTTCTTGGATAAGGCCTAAACATAGATTAAAGACTACAAATAGGATTTTTCAACCCAATTTTGCCAACTTTTTCATGCACTTGCAGTTCAAATTTGAATTATATTCACTAAATGCCTAGAAATGCACTAAATGACTTAAATATAGCAAACGAACCCCGAAAAATGCCAAATTTTGACATGGAACATGTAATGGTATATCTTGAGGGTAGAAAAAATTTCAAGGTTAACCGATGAAGCAACCCGACACTTCGCATGCAAAGAGAAGAAAGAGGAGAAAGAAAAGAAAAGAGAAGAAAGCCGAGTTGAGTTGAACTTTTTTTGTAAATTCATATTTTAATCTTGACAATTTTATGGTATAACTGTTATCATGTTAATGTTATGGAAATGTTTGAAAATGCCCTTAACACTTGAACTTGTAAAATTCATATTACTGTAACTCAAATCTGCAAACCTATTATTGCATTAATAGTTTATACAGAAAACCCTGGTGGCGATACATAACAGTCGGGTTACATCATAAAAAATAACCTAATCTTCTTTAACAACCAGCCCTTCTTGATGATCGACGCGCAGGTAGCAGGTGGCCCCGATCGGTAGTTCTTCTTCGTTGAGCGCGGTGCCGTCTCCAAGGGGGAACTCATCAAACTGATTGTACTCTTCTTCGTCCACGACATTCTCAACTCCGACAATCCTTCTTTTCCCCTGAAGGACTACGTGAAGTTTCTGATTTGCCGGGTCTTGGACATAAAAGACTTGAACAGCTTGCTTAGCGAGTACAAATGGTTCATCTTTGTATGCGGCACGTTCGAGGTCCACTGTAGTCATGCCGTACTTGTCGACCTTAACACTTGAGAGTGCGACCCAACGGCACCGGAAGAGGGGGATCTTGAAACGCACCTAGTCGAGTTCCCAGATCTCCTCAATGTGGCCATAGTACGCACACACCCCACGTCTGTCCTGGAAGGCATCTATGCGGACACCGCTGTTTTGTACCGTGCTCTTCGTATCCTGTGCTCTGGTATAAAAGGTGTACCCATTTATGTCGTATGCTTCAAATTTCAGGATTGTGTGACTTGGCCATCTAGCCAACCAGCCAATATTCTCCTCAGTTGTACTATTAGCACTCCGAACCTGCAACCAGTTGTTGAAGCTGCGGTTGTGCTGTCTGGTAAGCCAAGCCTCCGTACGGCCTGGATTCTCTCTGCGTAGCTCGTCTTAATGCATGTTGATGTACGGGGCTACTTCAGTCATGTGTTGCAGGACCACGAAATGGGCTTGAGATAACGACACGTAGTCAGGAATGAGTGTTTTCCTTCCAATGGTTCCTTTGCCGTCCAGTCTCCCCTCGTGGCGAGACGTAGGCACACCTATTGGTTTGAGCTGTTCCATGTAATCGATACAGAACTCGACCACCTCTTCGGTTGTGTAACCTTCGACGATGCTGCCCTCTGGACGAGATCTATTTCGTACGTACTGCTTGAGAATTCCCATGTACCGCTCAAACGGGTACATCTGACTTAGAAATACCGGTCCACAGACCTTTATCTCTCTCACGAGGTGGACGGTAACATGGACCATGATATCAAAAAACGACGGAGGAAAGTACATCTCAAGATGACATAATGTCTTCACCACATCGGCCTGCAACGCATCTAGTGCTTGGGGATCGATGACCTTCTGAGAGATTGTGTTGAAGAAGTAACACAGCCTAATGATTGTGTCTCGGAGATAGCTCGGCTGGATATTTCGGATTGCAACAGGAAGCATCTGTGTCATCAACACGTGGCAATCATGGGACTTCATACCAACTAATTTTAGATCTTCCATCGAAACAAGTTTCGAGATGTTGGCGGAGTAACCGAACGGAACTTTCACACCTTGCAAGCACAGGCATAGTTCGGTCCTCTCGGCCTTTTTCAGGTTATAGCAGGCCGGAGGAAGCCTTGTTCTACCTTGTTGGGAGGGCTCAGGTGCCAGCTCGGGCCTGATCTCCATGTCTACTAAGTCGAGATGTGCGTTGAGGCCATCCTTCGTCTTCCCTGGAATATTAAGTAAGAGACCAATCAGGCTGTCACACACGTTCTTCTCTACGTGCATAACGTCGATGCAGTGGCGAACTTCAAGGTGACGCCAGTACGATAACTCCCAAAATATTGATTTCTTCTTCCACATGCCGCTGGCCTTCACTTTTTTACCGCTCTTTCCAAGGACAACATCGATATCCTTAACCATATTGTACACCTCTTGCCCGCTGTAATGCCTTGGACATAAAGCTCTCTCCCTCGTCCCGTCAAATTGTTCCTTCATATTGCGGTACAGGTGATTCCTCTTAAGGAACCAACGGTGGCGCATGAACACCGTCTTACGGGAGTGGGCCAGCCACCTACTCGCGGTACCATCCAAGCACTGAGGGCAAGCCTTGTCTGGTTCTTTACTCTGGCCCGAAAGGTTACGTAGGGCAGGCAAATCATTGACCGTGCAGAACAACATGGCGTGTAGGGTGAAGTTCTCCTGTTTGTACGCATCCCACACCTGTACCCCTTCATTCCACAGTGTTTTCAGATCTTCCACCAAAGGTCTTAGGTAGACATCGATATCATTCCCGGGTTGCTTCGGCCCTTGGATAAGCAATGACATCATGATGTACTTCCGCTTCATACACAGCCAAGGTGGTAGATTGTACATACTAAGAGCAACTGGCCAAGTGCTGTGCCGGCTGCTCATGTTGCCGAAAGGATTCATTCCGTCCGTGCTCAACGCGAACCTTATATTCCTCGGCTCCGCACCGAAGCGTTCGAAGATCATGTCGATGTTTCTCCACTGCGCGGAGTCGGCAGGGTGTCTTAGCTTTCCATCTTTCTTACGGTCCTCCGAGTGCCAGCACGACAACTTGGCCTCTTTTGGGTTCGTGAACAGACGCTTCAGACGCGGAATTACGGGCAGATACCACACCACCTTAGCGGGAACTCCTTTCTTCGGCTCGATGAAACACTCGTCGTCGTCTGGTTGGCTCTTACGCTTGTAGCGAGATGCTTTGCACACTAGACATGAACGCGAGTTCGATAATTCATTCCGGTACAAGATACAGTCGTTCGGACATGCATGTATCCTTTCTACCTCCATCCCCAGCGGACAAACCACCTGCTTTGCTCGGTATGTGTTTTTGGGCAGCTCGTTACCGTCCGGAAGCATCTCCGAGAGGAGACCTAGGAGCGCCGTGAAACTCTTGTCTGACCAACCATAGCTTGCTTTCAATTTAAACAGCTCGAGCACGGACGACAGCTTTGTGTATTTCGGCTTGCAACCCGGAAACAAAGGTTTTTTCCGAGTCCTCAATCAAGTACATGAACTTGTTTAGGTCTCTCTCAGTATTAAAGTTCACGTCAGCATCGCGCAGCATCTGATCCAACCTATCATCGTCCTCTGTGCCACCACAATCATCGTCTGCACGTACTTCCTCATGGCGGCCACAATCATCGTCTGCACCTACTTCGTCATCATCTTCTCTGCTTTCGTTGACTTCGGGTTCTTGTTCTTGGACGGTGCCAACGTCTTCGTGTAACATGTTCTGCTCTTCACCATGTTTGGTCCAACACGTGTAGTCCGGTTTGAAGCCCCTAATAATCAAGTGCGCTTGGATCTGTAGGGCTGAGTTGTGTCCGAGAAATGATCTCTCATTTCTACAATCGCAATAAGGACAATATGTAAATTCAACACCCTTCTTCAACCTATCCTCCTCGGCGACTCTAAGAAAATTCATCACACCATCAAGGTACGCTTGGTTCATACGAGAACCGTACATCCACACCCGATCCATCAGGCTACACGCGCTGCACAACAAGGAAATTAGTGTTAAATTGACCTAATAAAATAAAGCCACCTAGCTTCTCATCGAAAAAAAGGAGCTTATGTAGAAATCGTACTGCAATTTAAGGGTTTAAGGGTATAAACGTAAATATCAAAATGCGAAACATCGGCATGAGATGAAATGCATGTCATGGAATAGAGGACATAAAATAAAGACTAATGCAAATGCAATCAATTTAATCGGAGTCCGAACGCTGAAAATATCACGATCCGAATTTCTCCGGCGGTTCCGGAAACCCTAATTTGAGTTTTTAGTCAATTTTATTTTTTCTACAATGCAAACACGAGTGAAAATGCCATAATTGCATAGATCTTATTTTTCTGAACATTTTGATATATTATTTGCATTTTTCTGACTAATAATGAATTTTCTATGATTTTTATAAGATTTAAATATTTAAATATAAATACTCTTTTTGATCTTTTCCTCAGTAAAAATAATAAATAACTAAATTCAAAAATATTAGGCCCTGACAGGTGGGTCCCACTGGTCCTATTTTTATTTTTATTTTTATGTTTATGTTTATTTTTATTTTTTTTCCTGAGGGCCGGCGGTCGATCGGCCGGGACGCCGGCCGAGCTCAATCGACCGCGGTGGCAAGCGGCGGTGGCGCCGGAAGCGGCGGCGGACGGAGGAGGGAGGACGGAGCGCGGCGGCTTACCGGGAGGCGGCGCGGCGAGGCAGGCGGCGGCGAGGGGGAGGCGGCGAGGCGGGGAAGCTTCGGGGGCTGGCCTGGCGGCGGCGGCGGGAGAGCGTCGGCGGGTGGCGGCGGCGGCTTGAGGAGGTCGGCGGCGGGCGGCACGAGCTCCGGCCGGCGGCAGCGCTCGCGGGCGGCTCGAGGTTCCGCAGGACACGAAGCTCGGCTAGCTGGGAGTGGGAGTGAGGGAGTGATCTTTAGTGCAGACGGCTCCAAATAGGGAACCGTCCGCACTAATAACGCAGACGGCTCCCAACTGGTAGCCGTCTGCACTGTACGGATTAGTGCAGACGGCTCCCACACGGAACCGTCTGCACAAATAGTACAGACGGTAACGGTTGGGAGCCGTCTGCACTCTACGGGTTAGTGCAGACGG
The DNA here is from genome assembly GCA_019208055.1 of Stipa capillata. Lineage (NCBI taxonomy): Eukaryota > Viridiplantae > Streptophyta > Magnoliopsida > Poales > Poaceae > Stipa > Stipa capillata. Next base: position 91,118 of record JAGXJF010005714.1, on the reverse strand, counting down.
CTTCCAACTGGGACCGTCTGCACAAATGGTACAGACGGTAACGGTTGGGAGCCGTCTGCACTCTACGGGTTAGTGCAGACGGCTCCCAACTGGGACCGTCTGTACTATTTGTGCAGACGGTTCCGTGTGGGAACTGTCTGTATTGTGCCGTCCCGCGTTTTCCCCATCCTTGGTCGTGATTTGTGCAGACGGTTGGTGTTGGGAGCCGTCTGTGATAAGAATTGTACAGACGTCTCCCGGTTGCCGTCTGTACAAGGGGCGTCCCGTTAAATGCTATCTGTAGTAGTGGTCTCTTGTTGTGCCAGGTAAGGATGAAATCCGCAATGTCATCGACGGTAACTTTACACCAATCGACGGACGAGATATTCTCCATATCAGATGTCAGTGCAGCCTCCTTGCCAGTTATGTAATTGGCGGTGGATGTGAATAGCAGACGGTTAAACACAATAAGTAAGAAACACCTTATAGTAAGATGGTCTGCTCCGCCGAGCTTGATCCTATGGATCAGGTCTTCAAAGTATATATTCTTTTGCAAGGGGACATCCAAAGCAAGCTTGAGATTTTGAAGCTCAGTGCTCTTTTGCTGGAATGAAAGGACGGGTGGGTCAGCTCCGCCAATCGGTAGTCCCAAAACATAGTGGATGGCATACGGGGTGATCTTCAGTCCACCTTGACTACCAACATCAATGACAAGTGACGCCGCATTTGTCCTGTCCATCAGAAATACAACAAGATCCCTAGTCTCAAGCTTATCGACCTTGATCTTTAGCAATTCACCAAAACCAATCCTCTTGATTTCATTGACTTGGGCGTCGTTCAGAACCTCTATAGCAGTGGTAACACACCCCGGTGAACACCTAACAGTAGGAGACACCTTAATAGGCACCTTGACCTGCGAAATAAATGTTACTGTCAGATATAGAATGATTTACTATTTGTATCAGGGAGAGCACAAGTTCATAGTTTACTGTATACAATTTCATAAATTACTGTAAGTGTAAAGAGTAATTACTGCATTCGAAATATGCAATGCATGTGAGATTTACCTGGGAAGCAGCTGGAGGAGATGTTGATGAGACGGCCTTGCCAGACTTGGAACGCTTGACCACCACAGAATACTCCTTGGAGCGAGTAGTAGGACCAGTGGGACGGGGGCGGGGTGGTGGATCAACAAAGTCATCATGGTCGGTCGCCTCAACGATCGGTGAGAGAACCGGTGCAGATTGCGCTTTCCGCTTCTGAACTGTTCTCCGAATCCTATGTATCGGTGGTTACTCTCCGGCGATTCACTTGGATTGCTATGGGTAGCCGTACTGCTCGACGGCTTCACGCTAATCTGAAGACCAGTGGTAGGTGGATGCTCAGGGTCGTCAAAGTGATATGTGATTGCTCTCTGGCTGTCTTCGACAATTACTCTACGCACTTTTGATGGAGCTTCACCAGTGACCTTCATGTTCCTGTGAAATAAACAGTGACCGGACATTTGCCACATTGCTTAAACAAGATTACTGTATGTATTACAACAAATTACTATATTGCATATATGAAATTCCCAAATTGTTCGGGCATAATGGGGTTGAATTAGGGCATATGGAATGCGAAGCTACATTATAAAAAAGATTACTGGGTACCGACGTGTAATTACTATATATGCTATCAGTAGCCCATCTAGTACAATATACAACCATAGATAAGAGATTTTTTTTGGGTTGTGCTGGGGATGAGATGGGGGGTGAAATTCTAGATCGACGGTGGCGCAAGAATCTTCATAAGAATCCACGCAAAATGCAAAAGGAGAAGAAATTGAACTTCAAAACGGTGGCGCAAAATCTAACCTGGAGAGCCGACGGACGGCTATACGGAGGCGCCGACGGACGGAGGAAGTGGCGCGAGCAGCGGCGACGCAGATCGGGCCGACGGTGGGGCTAGACACCGGACGCGTCCACCGAGAAGCCCTGACGGAGGAGACCTGGCGGAGGAGAATGACACTGACACAATGCAGCCGGAGGCGCCGACGGGCGGAGGAGGTGGCGTGAGCGGCGGCGGCGGTTCGAGATAGCTACTGTTTCGGGGGCAGATTGGGGGATATGAGGCGTCGGGGAAGGAAGTATGGATGAGATAACAACCGGCCGGGAAAAAAATGCTAAATTTACGGTAGCTGCGAATCGTGGGTGTGCGTCAGTGCGTGTGCCTAAAATAACATGAAAGTACTTACCTAGCCAAGTGTTATGATCTATATAAAATTAGTATATCTAGAGCAATCACTTACCGTACGGTACAATGAACATTACTATTAGGAAATTACGATTTCCAATTCATGAGATTACCATATATTACACATAAAATTACTATCGCAAATCACTCCAAACCATGAGTTATCTACCGTGTATTTTACCGCGTATTGTTTCTATCCTTTATACTACGTAAAAAAGGAGACTAAGGTTATCGTATTTTACATGTGACGTTACTTGTCTGTGAATGATCAGTTCAACAATAATATAGTTGGATGGATTTACTACACTCAATGAATCGTTTTACGGGAAGTCCTGACATTGTTGTGGGCGGGCGTGAATCAAAAAGGGGGCACGGTGGGTTTGAGTTGACGGGCTCGCGCGGTGGGTGGTCAAGCGCGTAGAATAACTATTCTGCGCGTAGGAGCATATTAGTGGATGTATATATATATATATATATATATATATATATATATATATATAATGCATTGATGCATCCCCAAACCTGACTATGTGGCCAAAGGATTTGCACTCAGCTTTGAAAAAACATTATAAAAATTACATGGTTGGTATAGGGCGTGTTTGGGATAGCTCCAGCTCCTAACTCCACATCCGATTTGAAGATTAAAAACTAAAATAAAGTAGTTTATATAACCACTTTTAGTATACAATGTTAATAAAATATGACTTCTATCCATCTCCGATATATCTCCAGCTCCAGCTCCACAAATCTGTGGAGCTACTAAAACCCAGCTCCACCAAATCGGTGGAGCTGGAGCTGTCCCAAACACGCCCATAGGTGGCGAGATTGGAGGGTGCAGATGATCATCAAGTTACAACTCTACTAGGTATAATAACTAAATTAGTAGCTCCACACCATCATGCTTAATCTGCTATGGATAACCGAACACGGTGTCATATCAACGCCGAGCCTTTTGTGTTGCTGCCATGGAAGCAGAGTAATCCTTTTTTATGTTCTTCAGCCTCGCGACCACGTCGCTCATGCTCGCCCTCTGGTTAGGAGAATCGCTCGAACACTCCAGACCCAGCTTGAATATCGACACAAGTCGCCGTTGCAGGCAGTGGAAGGAGATGCCGATGAAGTAGTATTGATCTGGTGATGAAAGCCATGACTACTTATCTCTTCACCTTGCAGCAGCTTCTCATCAACAACATCAGTGAGCCTTGCGGGAAATGCTTGGGAAACCCACTGCCTAAGGCTGGATTCTCTGGCGAAGATGGGAGTCGTTGGCGTCTTCCCGGTGAATACTTCGAGTAGCATGATCCCAAAGCTGAACACGTCGCTCTTTCGTGACACCTTCCCCATGAATGCCATCTCTGTTCAAGAAAATTTCAAAAGAGTTTATCAAGCAATAGTCGATGTCTTGCCAAATAACATGTTCAAGCATGATTGTACTTGTAGAAACTTTGTACCTGCTGCCATGTACCCAATTGTTCCTGGCATACTCGCTGAAACCATGGAGTTATCATCACCTAGAACTAACTTCGCAATGCCAAAGTCAGCAACATGCGCCATCATATCCTCATTGAACAGCACATTGCTAGGCTTCAAGTCGCAGTGTAGGACAACTTGATGGTGATGATGGTGCAGATACTCCATTGCCTCCAACACGCCAAGCATAGTGTCCAATCTCTTGACGAACCGTAGTGGTTCCCTATCTTCAGTGTGCAAGTGTGCCTCCAAGCTACCATTTGGCATATACTGAAGCAGTAATGCTCTGAAATCCAAGTTGGGACAAGTATTCAATATCCTTATCAAGTTGCGATGCCTAGCCATCCGCAACACTTGACATTCAGCATCAAAGCTCCTGACAGCCTGCTCGACTTGCATGTTGAGCACTTTTACCGCGACCACCAGACCATCATCCAGTTGGCCCTTGAAAACTTTGCCGAAACTTCCAACTCCCAACATTTTGTCCTCACTGAAATTTTCTGTGGCACGAACAATCTCATGGTAGGACACTAACTTATGGCCGATTGGATCAACTCCATCAGCAGCAGTTGTTACCTCTCCTTGCTTCAGACTGCTCCTCCTTATTAACAGGTACAAGCAAATAGCTATAACCCCCAATGCTAAAGCAACAGAAGGGAGTAGGAATTTTAGTAAATGTCCCTTATTAGCAGAGTGGAAGTTATCCAGGCATGGCAAAAATCCTAAGCGGGGAGCACCGCACAGCCCTAAGTTCCCTATCAAAGATCGCAAGGTGATGTTTCTGAAAATACCTTCATCTGGTATTGGACCTTGTAACTCGTTGAAGGACAGGTTCAGGCTGGTGAGGTAGGTTAAGTTTGTCAAGTACTTTGGAATGGTACCGGAAAAGTTGTTGGAAGATAGGTCCAGTGTTGCTAAGCTAATTAAATTGTGAAAAGTGTATGGAATCGAATTTTGAAACGAGTTGTGAGACAGGCTTAGGTAAGTTAGCGTCACGAGCTGTCCAAAAGAATCTGGAAGGCTGCCAACCAAGCTGTTGGTGGAGAGATCTATTTTATTAATTTGTTTCATGTGGCTGAGATCGAGAGGTAATGCACCAGTCAGAGAGTTATGGGATAGATTCAGTTCAACAAGGTTATCAAGAAGAAACAAGCTTGCTGGTATACGTGAGGATAGCTTGTTATGAGACAAGGAAATGTATTCCAACATAGTGAGATTACCAAGGCCATCTGGTATAGGACCAGAGAATTTATTGTCGTAGAGAAACAATTGTACCAGTCTCTTGAGCATACCGATTTGTGCCGGGATGGGACCAACGAAGCTATTCCCTGAGATGTCAATCCTCTCAAGATTCTCCATAGTCGTGATGGATTCTGGGATCGTCTGGCTTAGTTGGTTGTTCAGAAGGATCAACGAGCTGAGACCAGTTAGATTTGATATTGACGATGGAATTACTCTGGTCAACTTGTTGCCCATAGCATCAAAAATCACAAGCTTCTTAGAGAGGTTTTCAATATAGTCAGGAAGGCTTCCAGTGAAAGCGTTGGCCTGCAAATTTAGGAAACGGAGCTCCCTGCAATTTGAGAGAGCATCCAGGAAGCCAAGCTCCCCATGGAGGTGGTTTAATCCAACATCGAGATGTTGGAGTGATTTCAAGTTCCCAAGTGTTGCCGGTACTGATCCGGTCAGTAGATTGAGGGCCAATCCTATGTCAGATAATGCAGTCAAATTGCCAAGAAAAGCAGGAAAGAGACCTGTGAGTCCATTAGATGAAAGCTGCAAAACGTTGAGCTGTCTCAACTTCCCCAATTCTACCCGGATCTCTCCATCGAGCTTGCAGAACGAGAGGTCAAGCCTCGTGAGCATGGTGAGATTGCCGAGCACACGAGGGATTTGCCCGACAAGTCCATTTCCCCCAGATAAAAAGCCGGTGAGGAACGGCAGCTCGGCCAGCCATGCTGGCACGGGACCTGTAAAGAAATTCTGAGATAGAGAGATGATCCTGATATACTTGCAGGAAGCAAGGCCTGACGGAATTGAACCCCTGAAGTAGTTCAGAGAGAGGGATATCACTTGCAACATGGGGAGACTGAAGCTGCCATTGTTGTTGCCAGGAATAGGGCCAGTCAAACTGTTACTGGCCATATAAAGCATTCTAAGTGTAGACATGTTAAAAATGGCCAAGGGGACTGGTCCGGAGAGCTGATTTCGCTGCAGGTCAAGGAAATCAAGCATGGGCAAGGAGCCAACGCCGTCAGGTATCGGTCCAGACAGACTGTTGTTCCCAAAGGAGACATAGCTTAGCAGAGTTGTGTTGTTGAACAGATGAGCTGGTATCGGGCCACTCAAGCGATTGGTATGCAGAGCTATGTAGGCAAGGTTCCGCAGTCCTTGCATGTCCATCGGAATCTGACCAGACAGCATGTTGTTGCCCACATCAAGAACTTGGAGACCTGTCAGGTTTCCAAAGGTAGATGGGATTGAGCGAGACAAGCTGTTGTGTCCAAGATTGGAAAAAATTGAGGTACCTAAGGCGACGCAGCCAGCCGAGGTCGGCGGGGATGGAGCCGATGAGGTCGGCGTTGGTGAGGTTGAGCACGGAGAGGAAGGAGAGGTTTCCGAGGTGAGGGTGAGTGGTCCACGCAGAGGCACGCCCGGCAACTCCAGGGCAGTGACGCGGTGGCGTTGGCGCCGGCCACATGACACGCCAACCCATCGGCAGAAGGACATATTAGCAGCCCAGCTGTTGCGGAGGACGCCGAGAGGGTCGGAGAGCTGTGCCTTGAAAGCGAGCAGTGCGGCGAGGTCAGTGTCGTTATTGCTAGGAGCAGCGAGCACGCTCGCCGACAGCAAGAGTAATGCGAGTATTATGAGGGGAAATGCCATGGCCATGGACAGTGCTGGCTAGTCAAGCAAGAGATTATGAGCAGCAACCATACGCTCTCTTCTTAAGTAGAGCAGGTCAAAATTACCTCCTGCGGTGCTAATTAACAGATATATATGAAAGATCTTGACTTGGTGAGTCCGTGGAAATCGTCAATGCATACCTTTAGAGAGTAAATGAGTTTCTTTTCCTGACGACAGGAGTCAGGAGGGCAACTATAACAATGGTTACACGATTGTCAAATTTTAATAAAATGCAAGAGAACGACCCCTCTGTCGCACGTTCATACCTGACAGTAACTTGAATGGCATAATTTTCTAATGTGCGAAATCCCTCAGTCGCATGCTCACAGTTGACAGTAGATTTTTAGAAAAAGGACACTAAGTTTTCAAAAGTGTGTCAAACCCCAGCATTAGCGTGATTAGGGTCGAAGATACCTTGATGTTGATGTCGACGACGCCGACGAAACATGGGCCTCGCTTGGCGCGCGCATATGAAGTAGCTCTGGAACTCCATGCTCCGCGACGCTGGCTCGCCGGCCGGAGACCGCCGAGGAGGCGCCTGGCTTCTCCTGCACGCTGGGAGAATGCTTCACAGAAGGAGGGGACAGGGAGGGAGTAGGGTGGTTGCAAAGAGGAGGCAGGTACCTGGGAGTGAGTGAGGAGAGGTGGCCAGCCGGACTCCGGCGTGGTCGCCGGTGCGGGAGCAACAGGCCACGGCATGATGGGCCGAGCTGACCCAGCTCGTTGGGTGGGCCGAACTGACTAAAACCCTGACACAGGCCGTGATTCAGGCAGAATACTATCTGTTTGGGCCGCACGCAGTAAGGCCCAGTTAACTCCTGCATCTTGCGTTAAAAAAGATCCTTCCTCAAAAAAAAGTTCGCTAAAAAAAGCTATTTTTTTCACTCAAGCAAAGTTACCTATTCCAAACATTTAGAAGTTCAAACAATTTCTTGGGAACAAAAAATCAAGGTGATATACTAGACTAAGGGATGACTAGTTAGAACGTGGGACCTATTTCCGCCAAGAATTCTGATCGGTGGTCGCTACAACTGTTAGTACTTTTTTGTCGGCAGGTATAGCACCTCTTGTTAAAAGGAGTCTCGGGAGTCATTTTGTTGTTTTAATATGTTTAAGTAGATTACTAAGTTATAACAGCGGGTTAGCAAATTGGTTATCATGATCTTTACTCATCATTTTATTTCTCGTCACGGAATATTCAAAACTACACTCCACTTGATGTGTTTCAGCGAAATTTTTATTAAAACCTGGTGAAAAAGCCCGGTGAAAATCCGGTTAAAACAGTGGAGGAATAGTGAAAAGGTGAAAGATAAAACAGTAAAATAGAGGGTGAAAGTACTCGCGGGAACTAGTAAAAAGTAGAGAGAAAACCATTGGAAACCGGTAAAAAATCGAAGGGAAAAACCTATAACAAAATGTATGATGCTCTTTTGAGATTTTCATTAATGAAGAAAAGGTAACAATCCTCCCTCCTCTAACCCTCGCCGACTTATCTTGAAAAATGTGAAAACCCGTTTTACTAGGATGCAACGGTGCCAAGCCTTGTACAACAAAGCTAGGGAGTTAAATAGTCTAATTTAGATAGTTTGAGGAGAAGGGAATTCATAGTAGGAGATATTAGGCAGACTTTCTATCAAATTTCAGAGGTTATATGGGCTTTTCTCTAAATCGAATCTTAGCTAGAAATAGCTATCCATACACAAATAAATCATATTAATTTTGGTCAATTAGTAGATATAGCCAAAAAATAGATTGTAATTTACCTCAATTAATAGGTATAACGGGTATATCTCCATGAGCCTTGAGGTGCTATGAGTATTAATGTTTGAATCATATCTTAGTCCACATAGTTATCCATACACAATATAAGTGTTATCTTAATTCACCAAAAGTAATGCATTATAAACATTTGATACTCCAAATTACAACATGTATCTCTATACAAAAACCAACAACCGCGAACATTGCAACACACGGCCAATCAGAAGAACAACTAAATGAAGGATAGGATCATTAGCCTCTTCTCATGGCAAACCTCAAGAAGAACACTAGCGCCCTGTGTTGGGCGGCTCTCATGGTCACGATAGCCATTCCCTCGTCATGTGAGGGAAAAAAAAGGGATAATGTATTTCTAAAAATGGTGAAATTGGTGTGCCAATTATCCACCATAGTGTAGGCCTAATATGGTGCCTCTATTTTTCTACACATGCATGCAGTAGGATGCTTCTCGCCAACCCCAACCTACGACCTGGAGCGTTGCAAGAGAATATGCACATCGGATTTGAGATGCTTTTGCCTGGTGGTAAGCACTCTATAGGGCCTTCCTGCTGCTGCAGGAAGCACCCACCCACGACGATGAGGGCAAGAAACATTGCGTTAAAGACAGTGCGGAGATTGGAGACCACGTCATTTGAAGGATGCTGAAATGATAATTAAGGATAATAGATACTACCATGTAGCACTGGAATTTAGAAATATGTATGTGCTAGTTGCGATCAGTCCAATTATTGCGGAATGAATAAACCTATTAACTATTGTTATAAATTGTGGATAAAATTTTATGTTCTTTTGGTATATTGAAATGATTGACGTGTGCGAGTTAGTATCTTCACTGGAAACAAAAGCCATCCTACATCAGGGCTGTCAGTACACAACTAGGAATTCTAATGTGTGAAATCCCTCAGTCGCATGCTCACAGTTGACAGTAGATTTTCAGAAAAGGACACTAAATTTTCAAAAGTTTCTGATATTAGAGGGGAAAATGCAGTCCTGGGAATGGAACGGCACCCCTCAGTCGCATGCTCACACTTGACAGTATTAGTAACTCGCATTGCATGATTTTCTCCATGCTCCACAAAGACTCTCTAATTAATCCATAGGTTGCAGTTGGGTGATTACTGATTTACTATTTTTCACTGAGAACACAACAGGGACCCCGATGCGCAAAATTCCCCTACCCCGGCCTTGTGTCAAACCCCAGCATCAGCGTGATTAGGGTTGAAGATACCTTGATGTTGATGTCGACGACGCCGACGAAACATGGGCCTCGCTTGGCTCGCGCATATGAAGCAGCTCCGGCCCCCCATGCTCAGCGCCGCTGGCTCGCCGGCTGGAGACCGCCGAGAAGGCGCCTGGCTTCTCCTGCACGCTGGGAGAATGCTTCACGAACGAGGGGACAGGGAGGGAGTGGGCTGGTTGCAAAGAGGAGGTAGGTACCTGGGAGTGAGTGAGGAGAGGTGGCCGATGGCGGAGGCGGCCGGACTCCGGTGTGGTCGCCGGTGCGGGAGCAACAGGCCACGGTGTGATGGGCCCGAACTGACTAAAACCCTGACACAGGCCGTGATTCAGGCAGAATACAATCTGTTTGGGCCGCACGCAATAAGGCCAAGTTAACTCCTGCATCTTGCGTTATTAACTCCTGCATCTTGCGTTAATAAAATGCATGATGCTCTTTCGAGATTTTCATGAATGAAGAAAAGGTAACGATCATCCCTCCCCCAACCCTCCTCGACTTATCTCGAAAAATTTGGCAACCGAGGATGTAACGGTGCCAAGCCTTGTACAACAAAGCTAGGGGGTTAAATAGTCTAATTTAGATAGTTCGAGGAGAGGAATTCATAGCAGGAGATATTAGGCGGACTCTCTATCAAAATTTCAGAGGTTGTATGGGCTTTTCTCTAAATCGAATCTTAGCTAGAAATAGCTATCCATACACAAATAGATCGTATTAATTTTGGTCACTTAGTAGATATAGCCAAAAAATAGATTGTAATTTACCTCAATTAATAGGTATAACGGGTATATCTCCATGAGCCTTGAGGTGCTCTGAGTATTAATGTTTGAATCATATCTTAGTCCACATAGTTATCTATACACAATATAACTGTTATCTTAATGTACCAAAAGTAATGCATTATAAACATTTGATACTCCAAAATATAACATGTATCTCTATACAAAACCATCAACCGTGAACATTGCAACACACAGCCAATCAAAAGAACAACTTTTCATGGCAAACCTCAAGAAGAACACTAGCGCCATGTGTTGGGCGGCTCTCATGGTCACGATAACCATTCTCTCGTCATGTGACGGAAAAAAAAACCAGATAGTGTATTTCTGAAAATGGTAAAATTGGTGTGCAAATTATCCACCACCTTATAGGCCTAACATGGTGCCTCTATTTTTCTGCACATGCATGCAGTAGGATGCGCACTGGATTTGAGAGGCATCTGCCTGGTGGTAAGCACCGTATAGGGCCTTCCTGCTGCTGCAGGAAGCACCCACCCACCACGACGAGCGCAAGAAACATTGCGTTAAAGAAAGTGCGGAGATTGGAGCCCACATCATTTGAAGGATGTTGGAATGTTAATTCAGGATAATAGATACTACCATGTAGCACTGGAGTTTGGAAATATCTATGTGCTAGTTGTTGCATCGATCAGTCCAATTATCGCGGAATGAATAAACCTGTTAACTACTGTTATAAATTGTGGATAAAATTGTATGTTCTTTTGGTATAATGAAATGATGGACGTGTGCGAGTTAGTATCCTATTTAATAAAATAGGAGAAAATAAAAGGCAAGCATGCTCATTGGAGAAAATAGGAGGAGACTGAAGGTAAATTCTCGACAATCGATAGGAGCATTTGGGGATCAACCTTTGTAAAATTTCTGTGAAATCAAATTAATGGGATCACTAAAGTGTGTATATATATAACTTAAGCAGGGACTTACAAGATATACTATATTTTAAGATATTTTAAGAAAATATTATTTTAATTTACCTCAATTAATAGGTATACCTAAGTATCACTACTACAGAACCGATTTGTCCAGACGGTTCGGAAACACCGGGCGGGACGGTTTTTCGAACCGTCTGGCCGAAACAGTCAGGACAAATCATCTTTGTGCAGACGGTTATTGAACCGTCTGTACAAATAATTAGTACAGACGGAGGCAAACACGAACCGTCTGCACAAATGGACCGAACAGTACGTCGAAAACATTTGTACAGACGGTTCCATACACAAAACTGTCTGCACAAATTACTAAACAGTACGGCGAAAGCATCTTTCCAGACGGTTCCGTACCCAGAACCGTCTGCACAAAGAATTTGTACAGACGGTTCTATACCTGGAACCGTCTGGACAATAGCTGTGGGGGGGACCATGCTGTCGCGGCAGCGGAAACATGTGTTTCTGCTGCCGCGGTAGCAGTCTGGTTGTACAGAGGGCGCTGCCGCCTGCTGCCACGGCAGCAGAAACTTACGTTTCGGCTGCCGCGGCAGCCGTGCGGCAAGGCGGCGTTGCTGCCACCTGCTGGCGCGGCAGCGGAATTGGCTGATTCCGCTGCCGCGGCAGCCGTGCGATAGGACGTCGGTGCTACCGCCTGCTGCCACGGCAGCGGAAACAGAGGTTTCGGCTGCCGCGGCAGCCGTGCGGCAAGGCGGCGTTGCTGCCACCTGCTGCCGCGGCAGCGGAATTGGCTGATTCCGCTGCCGCGGCAGCCGTGCGACAGGACGACGGTGCTACCGCCTGCTGCCACGGCAGCGGAAACAGAGGTTTCGGCTGCCGCGGCAGCCGTGCGGCAAGGCGGCGTTGCTGCCACCTGCTGCCGCGGCAGCGGAAATGGCTGATTCCGCTGCCGCGGCAGTAGTGCGGCAGGGCGACGGTGTTGCCGCCTGCTGCCGCGGCAGCCGTGCGGCAAGGCGACTTTGCTGCCGCGGCAGTGGAAACTACTGTTTCTGCTGTCGCAGCAGCCGTGCGGTAGGGTAACGATACCCGGTGCGGTACAAACACACAACATGTAGATGTTATGGCTTAGCATTCCTAAACTCTAGAGCGGTCCTGGCGCGGCAGTGAAAACGCTAGAAACAAAGTGACATAATGGCAAGCATAGCATGCACAGACACACAATGTACGCATTGATCTTATACATAGCATTCAGAAACAAACATTAAACGTTATTCACAACTACAAAGTCATACACTTGCATTGTTGGGGAAAAAAACTCTCAAGTCATTGACGAGGAACATCTTGAGGACAATGGAATTCTTCGGTTTCCTTCAACACCTCCCTAAGTATGAAAGCTATTAACTGTTTTTGAACATACCGGACGCCCTCAGTGTCGAGCTCATCTGTAGGGAACTTAAAACTCTGCAGAAGGAAATTAAATAGCTAGGTTAGGCACGACGTCCGAACGATGAAAAATGGAACTACATAGTGTAATGACACTAACCGCCGCTTCTACCGGACTAGAGCTAACGATCTGCCTCATCTATGTGGCGACGTAGTATCCACAGAGATTGTTGCCTGGCGGCTGCTTGTGGCACTGTAGAAATCATGGTTACGTGCAGGGTAATTTAGTTTTACCGAATACATATTAGAACGTGCGAGGTGATTATTCTTGGGCGAGGGAGGAATTATTACCGGGAAATGATATCGGTGTCTCGGTTCGGTTCGTTGTGTTTTCACAACCCCCCCCCTTGTCAGCATACTTCTTGAACGCCCCGTCGAGCACCTTCGTCAAATTCGCGTACTTCTCTGGTGGGTAGTCCCTGGAGTCGAAGTACGTGGCATGTAGATAGTCTGGCTCGAGGCAGACGAGCATCCAGTGGAAGTCATAGTTATACGGCAGAAGAATGACACGCTTAGTAGAGTGAATGAGCATGACGTCCGCAATGTATTCCTCGACCTCGTTCGGCTGGAATTGGACCATTGTGCATATGACCACTTGTGGATCGAGGAATCCGATATTAGGATTTTCTGTCCTAGCCTCTTGAATCATATGTCTACACACAGAAGTAATGTCATTGAAAGAGCGTATCAATAAGTTAGGCAATGTAGTTAGCTTAAACAGTGATTGAGAACACTTACAGTGTCCAGCATCTTAATAGGCTAACATCGAGGGCGTCATGACGGTAGAGGTCGGCTAAATCCGAGAAATCAATGGTAAAGGTTCCACCTGGATGGAGGAAATGTTCCCGCTTGTACTTGGCGCAGATACTCTGAGGAAGCGCTCTCTCCTCGTTGGACCTCTTCATGTAAAATTCGTGCACAATCTGGGCCGCCCAACCAAGTCGTTCTAACGCCGCCCGAGTCACTAGCGGCTTCCTTTCCGTGTAGACTCTTATCTCGGGCTCTTCCTCTACCTCTTTGCCCTTGGCCGACTTCGTGCTACTTCTGGTGGCCCTAACCTGAGCTTGAGGAGTCGTTCTGGCAGTCTGCTGGCTAGATCTGCTAGATTGCCTGGATTGTGCTGAAGCGGATTTATACTTCGGTGGAGCACCACGCATTGAGAAATCTGGACCGTAACGCACCGGAGACAGGGGCCGTGCAGGAGGTGGAGGGGCAACCAGGGCAATGTACTTCTTCGGCCACTGGATGAACGTGTTGGCGGCTTGCCCCAGTGTCCTGACGTCGTCCTCCGGCGGTACAGGAAGTGTGAAGGAGGAGCAATTCGCATGCACCATGTCCACTGCCACCTTAGCGTTACTCGCCGCTAGCGGAACTCCGTGCACCGTCGAGTCTTCAGCATGTGGAAATGCTAACCCCGTGCCAGCCTCAATCATCTCAGTGGGGCCAAAATAGCTGGGCACGAGGAGCTTGCACTTGGTTACCACCTTTATGTCGTCGACAGGGAATGTTTCGATGACATCGTCTTCAGGAGGGATCGGGTCGACATGAAAGTCGTCGGCGCGGTCGTCTTCCGGAACGTGCTCCTCGTAGGCTTGTCCGTGGACGTCTTCCACGGATGCGCAGCTACTCCTGTGCCGAGCGTGTGGGGATGAGCCTGCGGGGCTGCGATCGGCCGCGGCGGCTGCATCCTCCTGCCTTATCTGCCGCACCCGTTCTTCGACCCTCGCATCGATCCTCTGTTCCAGCCCTGCAAATATTTCTTCCATCAGCTCTTTTTTCATCCTTTCGCGCTCGGCTGCCTCGCGCTCTGCTTTCGTTCTCCTCCGACTCCTGTACGAAGCCGCATCGTCGGGGAATCCCATCTTCCATGGAACCGTCACCCCCAACCCACGGGTTCGACCCGGGTGCTCTTTGTTTCCCAGAGCCGAGGTTAGTATGTCCTTCTCCCTGGCTGCTTGGAAAGTTCCTTGGGCGGATTGTTCTGATAGTCGCATGATGTTTTCAGCCACTTGGACGGTTTCGGGCTTGTTGAAGGCGATGGTGCCATCAGCCGAGATGTTGGCCCTTGCGCGATACCAGTTCCGGGCCCGCCTCTCTGGGATCTGGGAGAACGGTGTGTCGCGACTCTCCTGAGACGCCCGCTCGTCCTCTGTTCTCCATTCCAGCTCTTTACGCGCGTACCCCCCGCTTCCGAGCCTGTGGGGGTGAACGTTGCATGCCTGGCGGGCCTTGTTTGCCTGGCTCTTCTGCACGAATTCCTCCGACGTGCACCTCTCCACAAATTCTGCCCATTGATCCTCCAAGAACCCGTAAGTCTTCGGGTCCTGCCTGTAGGGCATAAGATCGTTCTTCACGTATGTGTTGTAGAGCTCGCTCTTGAAGGTCTTCCAGGCCTTGCCCATCTTGGCTTTTGCCTGTCTTTCCACAGCCTGTTCGGTACCTCCCGGGAAGTCGAACTGAGATTTGATTGTGCTCCACAGGAACTCCTTCTCGTTCTCCGGCACTGACGGCCAGCTGGCGTACGTTATCCAGACCTTCGTCCTCGCCAGTGAGGCGCACACACTGCGGAATGCCGCCTGAGCTTTCTGCGGCAATATGGGCACACCCTCGTCGCTGACATGAGTTATTGTGTAGTGACCCGTGGGCATTTTGTTTTTGCCTCGGCCACCTCGCTTTCGCTTCTGCCCACCCGATTCTTCGGTTTGCTCATGAGACGAGCCTTCTGCCTGTTCGGTGGGCTCAGGTGCAGCCGGTTGAGGAGACAAGTGCGGCTCATCTTGTCGAGGAGAAGAGGCCACCGGCACTTCACGTTCATCTCCTCCGGACGCCATCTTCAAAAGATGAAAATTCAGATATATAGTGAACGAACTAATTCCAGACATTTTCGTATAAAGACACATGAACTCCAGGTGGACTAACAAAGTTCTTGCAACCCTAACCGAGCCCAATGTCTACTCGTCTTCTCTCTATTACTCTAAAGTCTCTCGTGTGTGTCTATTCTTTCTTTATTCATTTACAGCTTTAGTGTTCATACTTCATGTTCTTTCTTTAGTTATCTAACTTTTCATTTTGTATTAGCTTTATGCTTGTTTAATTAACTTCTTCTTATCGCGTGCTGTATGTTTGTTTTAGCTGTAATGTTCAGTCTCTTTTCTCTCTTTTTCTCTTCAATGCATTGCTATGTGCTCACAAAATCACAAGCATTATACAATTAACAAGAGCTTGGTTTCTTGTGATTACCCTTTTCTGAACTCGTAAACCTTAATATAAGTAGACTATACTAATATCATACCTAAAATAGAAAGCATTGATCGGAGGAGGCATATTTACAGCTTTTTGACTATTCACAAGTTCATTGAACTTCTGGTATGGAGTCATGATCTAAAGAAAAAACGAGCTACATGAGTACATCATAGGACAATAGAATTTTAACACTTCTGCAAAAGTTTTCATTGCCCTGTCACTATCTTATACTGATATTAGTCATTCCACAAAACATAAATAGATTGTTCTTGCAGACGGAGCACATTCTTGCCCTACAAGCACTTCAGCCACCCCCTTTTTTCCATGAACAACAAACTGGCAAATACTGTTTCGGCTCCTCCTCTTGAGTTCCTTATGATTCCTTGCTGGTCTTCGTGTTTGATCTCTCCAGAGGTAGCTACCGACCACTGGCTATGGGCGCCCTAACCTTGGAAACTTGAAAAAAACAAAGAAAACAAGAACAGGGAGGAGGAGGTGCTCGGGGACCCTAGTACCTTTGAAGACCTGGAGCGTTGGGGAGGAGGACGAGGAGCTCGGGGGTCGTCGGCGAGGCCGGCGGTCAGGGGAGCTCGAGGAGGTGATCGGAGGAGGCCGGCGGTCGGGGGAGCTCGGGGGCGGCGGGGAGCTTGGGTGCGGCGGGGAGCTTGGGGGCGGCGGGGAGCTCGGGGGCGGCGGAGCACGTCGGGGCAGAGGAATGTCGTCGGCAAGGCGGCGGCGGCGTCGGGCCGAGGGCTCCAGGCGGCGGCGTCGTCGGGGCAGAGGGATGGCGTCGGGGCGGTGGCGGCGTCGTCGGGGCAGAGGGTTTCGGGCGTGACAGGCTAGGGCTAAAGACTTAGCGAAAATTGAAACTGGAGCGCGGCTTTGGAAAGAGGGGATTTATTATAGAAGCTAATCCAGACGGTCCGGAAAATAGAACCGTCCGGACTAATAGTGTAGACGGTTCTACACCAAGATCCGTCTGCACTATTATTACTACAGACAGTTCTCAGTGCCGAGCCGTCTAGACAAAGATTGCAGGCTGGACCCTGCTACATTAGTGCAGACGGTGCTCAATATGGAGCCGTCTGGACTAATAGTACTGAAGGGTGGGACGCCTGACTATATTAGTGCAGACGGTTCCCATTACGGGGCCGTCGGGATAATTGTTAGTGCAGACAGTTCCGTACTACGAGCCGTCTACACAAAGATTTTTCAGCGCAAAAAATGTTTCCCGCCGGCGGGGGAACGCGGTTGCCCAAAAGGGCATCGACACGTCACACGCACACGTCGGCGGAGCCACGTGTCGGTTTCAAATGAGGCGGGCACCGAGTATAAGCGCCCAGTAACTGTGCAGAGGAATTCAACCCGAGCCATGCGGCCGGGTATATAAACCACTTAACCGCGCGGTCGACGGGCGAGGTGGGACTAAACCTTACAAACGCAGCCTGCACTACCATTAGTGGAGACGGTTCTCAAGATGGAGCAGTCTGCACTAACATTAGTGTAGACGGTTCTCAGTACGGTACTGTACTACGAGCCGTCTGCACAAAGATATTTTCAGCGAAAAAAATGTTTACCGCCGGCGGGGGAACGCGGTTGCCCTAAAGGGCATCGACACGTCGCACGCACACGCCGGCGGAGCCACGTGTCGGTTTCAAATGAGGCGGCCGCCGAGTATAAGTGCCCAGTAACTGTGCAGAGGAATTCAACCCGAGCCGCGCGGCCGGGTATATAAACCACTCAACCGCGCGGTCGACGGGCGAGGTGGGACTAAACCTTACAAACGCAGACCCTGCTACATTAGTGCAGACGGCTCTCAATACGGAGCCGTCTGGACTAATAGTACTGTAGGGTGGGACGCCTGGCTATATTAGTGCAGACGGTTCTCAATACGGTTCTATACTACGAGCCGTCTGCACAAAGATTTTTTCAGGGTTATTTATTACTAGAAAAAGGGTTATCTATTACTAGAAATGACTTAAACTTCTGAAAATCATAGAAAATTCATATGAATTCCAATTGAGTTGAACTTTTTTTGTAAATTGATATTTTAATCTTGACAATTTTATGGTATAACTGTTATTCATGTTACTGTTATGGAAATGTTTGAAAATGCCCTTAAACCCATAAACTTGTAAAATTCATAGAAAATTCATATTAATTCCAATTGAGTTGAACTTTTTTTGTAAATTCATATTTTAATCTGTACAATTTTATGGTATAACTGTTATTCATGTTGACGGCCATTTTTTTGATTTATTTTGTTAGAAATGACTTAAACTCCTAAACTTGAATTATATTCACTAAATGCCTAGAAATGCACTAAATGACTTAAATATAGCAAACGAACCCCGAAAAATGCCAAATTTTGACATGGAACATGTAATGGTATATATTGAGGGTAGAAAAAATTTCAAGGTTAACGAATGAAGCAACCGTCACTTTGCCTTCAAATCTGACCCGTTCCCTCTCGAAACCTAGATTCTTCCTCGGAGATGGTCCAGTTTGTAAGTAGTGTACGTCACAACTTTTGCAAAACCTTCTCAAATTTTTATCACAGCATATTGATGTCATATGAGGGCACCATGCCAAGTTTCATGTTTTTCAGACTTCGTTTGCATTTTTCCGAATTAAAAAACCAATAACCTCCATGTTCGGGGTCGAGTCTTGGCACCTTGATGTTTGGAATTCCTTTCCTTTTCTTGGATAAGGCCTAAACATAGACTAAAGACCACAAATAGGATTTTTCATCATAATTTTGCCAAATTTTTCATGCACTTGCAGTTCAAATTTGAATTATATTCACTAAATGCCTAGAAATGCACTAAATGACTTAAATATAGCAAACGAACCCCGAAAAATGCCAAATTTTGACATGGAACATGTAATGGTATATCTTGAGGGTAGGAAAAATTTCAAGATTATTTATTACTAGAAATAGGGTTATCTATTACTAGAAATGACTTAAACTTCTGAAAATTATAGAAAATTCATATGAATTCCAATTGAGTTGAAGTTTTTTTTGTAAATTCATATTTTAATGTTGACAATTTTTTGGTATAACTGTTATTCATGTTAATGTTATGGAAAAGTTTGAAAATGGTCTTAAACACACCAGTTAGTTTGGCAATTTTTTATTTCCGAAAACCGTTTGGCAACTCAAGACGAAATACCGGTCAGACAAGCGCCTTTGAGCATCACGGAAGTTCAGATATTCAGCAACAAAATTTACAACTGGTTGGGCCTTGTAAAATGCTGTTGCGGAAATATCTAAGAAGAAGAAATTTCCAACAACAAATAAAGATGCAAGTTCTGATTCAATTAATATATAAAGAATTTTCAATTTATGAGAAACATTTTGGGAAACAAACATACCAATATTTAGTGACAGTCCCATCTGTGTGGGGCGGAGGCTTTGGTAATACCCCCTCCAGCATTCTGCACCATCGCCAATCTCGCGACCATGTCCGAATGACTGAGAGAAAAATGATCTTGAGATAGATATGTACCTATTTCAAGTTAAGTTAGCTAGCAAGCAATATTTACATAGAACAAAACTCTGAGCTGTCGATGTATGGATCAACAGATGGAAGCCTTTCGCAGGATTAGTAAGTTTGACAACAAATTCTCTGTTGGTGAATGGTAGTGGACCTGCGGTATAAATGCTCTTTGTTCCATCATAAACAGGCAATCTACCATTCAAGTATTGCTTATGCAATCTAACAACTTCGTCAATTATTGATCTGTTTCATTCCCGAGACCTTGATTCCGGATTGATCGCCACCTGTACCACCAAAAAGGTTAGCAATTCCACATAATGAGGTGTATATGTTCAGTGGCGGATGGATTCATGACAGGATCATATCGAAAGATTCACAACAACACCATGTGCTTGGTTATACTCCAAGACCAACCCCACTAATGCCCTTAAACCCATAAACTTGTAAAATTCATATTACTGTAACTCAAAATCTGCAAACCTATTATTGCATTAATAGTTTATACAGAAAACCCTGGTGGCGATACATAACAATCGGGTTACATCATAGAAAATAACCTAATCTCCTTTAACAACCAGCCCTTCTTGATGATCGACGCGCAGGTAGCAGGTGGCCCCGATCGGTAGTTCTTCTTCGTTGAGCGCGGTGCCGTCTCCAAGAGGGAACTCATCAAACTGATTGTACTCTTCTACGTCCACGACATTCTCGACCCTGACAATCCTTCTTTTCCCCTGAAGGACTACGTGAAGTTTCTGATTTGCCGGGTCTTGGACATAAAAGACTTGAACAGCTTGCTTAGCGAGTACAAATGGTTCATCTTTGTATGCGGCACGTTCGAGGTCCACTGTAGTCATGCCGTACTTGTCGACCTTAACACTTGAGAGTGCGACCCAACGGCACCGGAAGAGGGGGATCTTGAAACGCACGTAGTCGAGTTCCCAGATCTCCTCAATGTGGCCGTAGTACGCACACACCCCACGTCTGTCCTGGAAGGCATCTATGCGGACACCGCTGTTTTGTACCGTGCTCTTCGTATCCTGTGCTCTGGTATAAAAGGTGTACCCATTTATGTCGTATGCTTCAAATTTCAGGATTGTGTGACTTGGCCATCTAGCCAACCAGCCAATATTCTCCTCTGTTGTACTATTAGCACTCCGAACCTGCAACCAGTTGTTGAAGCTGCGGTTGTGCTGTCTGGTAAGCCAAGCCTCCGTACGGCCTGGATTCTCTCTGCGTAGCTCATCCTTATGCATGTTGATGTACGGGGCTACTTCAGTCATGTGTTGCAGGACCACGAAATGGGCTTGAGATAACGACGCGTAGTCAGGAATGAGTGTTTTCCTTCCAATGGTCCCTTTGCCGTCCAGTCTCCCCTCGTGGCGAGACGTAGGCACACCTATTGGTTTGAGCTGTTCCATGTAATCGATACAGAACTCGACCACCTCTTCGGTTGTGTAACCTTCGACGATGCTGCCCTCCGGACGAGATCTATTTCATATGTACTGCTTGAGAATTCCCATGTACCGCTCAAACGGGTACATCTGACGTAGAAATACCGGTCCACAGACCTTTATCTCTCTCACGAGGTGGACGGTAACATGGACCATGATATCAAAAAACGACGGAGGAAAGTACATCTCAAGATGACATAATGTCTTCACCACATCGGCCTGCAACGCATCTAGTGCTTGGGGATCGATGACCTTTTGAGAGATTGTGTTGAAGAAGTAACACAGCCTAATGATTGTGTCTCGGAGATAGCTCGGCTGGATATTTCGGATTGCAACAGGAAGCATCTGTGTCATCAACACGTGGCAATCATGGGACTTTATACCAACTAATTTTAGATCTTCCATCGAAACAAGTTTCGAGATGTTGGCGGAGTAACCGGACGGAACTTTCACACCTTGCAAGCACCGGCATAGTTCGGTCCTCTCGGCCTTTTTCAGGTTATAGCAGGCCGGAGGAAGCCTTGTTCTGCCTTGTTGGGAGGGCTCAGGTGCCAGCTCGGGCCTGATCTCCATGTCTACTAAGTCGAGACGTGCGTTGAGGCCGTCCTTCGTCTTCCCTGGAATATTAAGTAAGAGACCAATCAGGCTGTCACACACGTTCTTCTCTACGTGCATAACGTCGATGCAGTGGCGAACTTCAAGGTGCCGCCAGTACGATAACTCCCAAAATATTGATTTCTTCTTCCACATGCCGCTGGCCTTCACTTTTTTACCGCTCTTTCCAAGGACAACATCGATATCCTTAACCATATTGTACACCTCTTGCCCGCTGTAATGCCTTGGACATAAAGCTCTCTCCCTCGTCCCGTCAAATTGTTCCTTCATATTGTGGTACGGGTGATTCCTCTTAAGGAACCTACGTACGGTGGCGCATGAACACCGTCTTACGGGAGTGGGCTAGCCACCTACTCGCGGTACCATCCAAGCACTGAGGGCAAGCCTTGTCTGGTTCTTTACTCTGGCCCGAAAGGTTACGTAGGGCAGGCAAATCATTGACCGTGCAGAACAACATGGCGTGTAGGGTGAAGTTCTCCTGTTTGTACGCATCCCACACCTGTACCCCTTCATTCCACAGTATTTTCAGATCTTCCACCAAAGGTCTTAGGTAGACGTCGATATCATTCCCGGGTTGCTTCGGCCCTTGGATAAGCAGTGACATCATGATGTACTTCCGCTTCATACACAGCCAAGGGTAGGTTGTACATACTAAGAGCAACTGGCCAAGTGCTGTGCCGGCTGCTCATGTTGCCGAAAGGATTCATTCCGTCCGTGCTCAACGCGAACCTTATATTCCTCGGCTCCGCACCGAAGCTTTCGAAGATCATGTCGATGTTTCTCCACTGCGCGGAGTCGGCAGGGTGTCTTAGCTTTCCATCTTTCTTACCGTCCTCCGAGTGCCAGCACAACAACTTGGCCTCTTTTGGGTTCGCGAACAGACGCTTCAGACGTGGAATTACGGGCAAATACCACACCACCTTAGCGGGAGCTCCTTTCTTCGGCTCGATGAAAGACTCGCCGTCGTCTGGTTGGCTCTTACGCTTGTAGCGAGATGCTTTGCACACTGGACATGAACGCGAGTTCGATAATTCATTCCGGTACAAGATACAGTCGTTCGGACATGCATTTATCCTTTCTACCTCCATCCCCAGCGGACAAACCACCTGCTTTGCTCGGTATGTGTTTTTGGGCAGCTCGTTACTGTCCGAAAGCATCTCCGAGAGGAGACCTAGGAGCGCCGTGAAACTCTTGTCTGACCAACCATAGCTTGCTTTCAATTTAAGCAGCTCGAGCACGGACGACAGCTTTGTGTATCTCGGCTTGCAACCCGGAAACAAAGGTTTTTCTGAGTCCTCAATCAAGTACATGAACTTGTTTAGGTCTCTCTCAGTATTAAAGTTCACGTCAGCATCGCGCAGCATCTGATCCAACCTATCATCATCCTCTGCGCCACCACAATCATCGTCTGCACGTACTTCCTCATGGCGGCCACAATCATCGTCTGCACCTACTTCGTCCTCATCTTCTCTGCTTTCGTTGACTTCGGGTTCTTGTTCTTGGACGGTGCAAACGTCTTCGTGTAACATGTTCTGCTCTTCACCATGTTTGGTCCAACACGTGTAGTCCGGTTTGAAGCCCCTAATAATCAAGTGCGCTTGGATCTGTAGGGCTGAGTTGTGTCCGAGAAATGATCTCTCATTTCTATAGTCGCAACAAGGACAATATGTAAATTCAACACCCTTCTTCAACCTATCCTCCTCGGCGACTCTAAGAAAATTCGTCACACTATCAAGGTACGCTTGGTTCGTACGAGAACCGTACATCCACACCCGATCCATCTGGCTACACGCGCTGCACAACAAGGAAATTAGTGTTAAATTGACCTAATAAAATAAAGCCACCTAGCTTCTCATCGAAAAAAAGGAGCTTATGTAGAAATCGTACTGCAATTTAAGGGTTTAAGGGTATAAACGTAAATATCAAAATGTGGAACATCGGCATGAGATGAAATGCATGTCATGGAATAGAGGACATAAAATAAAGACTAATGCAAATGCAATCAATTTAATCGGACTCCGGACGCTGAAAATATCGCGATCCGAATTTCTCCGGCGGTTCCGGAAACCATAATTTGAGTTTTTAGTCAATTTTATTTTTTCTACAATGCAAACACGAGTGAAGATGCCATAATTGCATAGATCTTATTTTTCTGAACATTTTGATATATTATTTGCATTTTTCTGACTAATAATGAATTTTCTATGATTTTTATAAGATTTAAATATTTAAATACTCTTTTCGATCTTTTCCTCAGTAAAAATAATAAATAACTAAATTCAAAAATATTAGGCCCTGACAGGTGGGTCCCACTGGTCATATTTTTATTTTTATTAATTTTTTTTCCTCAGGGTCGACGGTCGATCGACCGGGACGCCGGTCGAGCTCAATCGACCGCGGCGGTGGCGCCGGAAGCGGCGGCGGACAGAGGAGGGAGGACGGAGGAGGGAGGACGGAGCGCGGCGGCTTACCGGGAGGCGGCGCGGCGAGGCAGGCGGCGGCGAGGGAGGCGGCGAGGCGGGGAAGCTTCGGGGGCTGGCCTGGCGGCGGCGGGAGAGCGTCGGCGGGGGCCGGCGGCGGCTTGGGGAGGTCGGCGGCGGGCGGCACGAGCTCCGGCCGGCGGCAGCGCTCGCGGGCGGCTCGAGGTTCCGCAGGACACGAAGCTCGGCTAGCTGAGAGTGGGAGTGAGGGAGTGATCTTTAGTGCAGACGGCTCCAAGTATAGAACCGTCCGCACAAATAACGCAGACGGCTCCCAACTGGTAGCCGTCTGCACTGTATGGATTAGTGCAGACAGTTCCCACACGGAACCGTCTGCACAAATAGTACAGACGGTAACGGTTGGGAGCTGTCTGCACTCTACCGGTTAGTGCAGACGGCTCCCAACTGGGACCGTCTGCACAAAGAGTACAGACGGTAACGGTTGGGAGCCGTCTGCACTCTACGGGTTAGTGCAGACGGCTCCCAACTGGGGCCGTCTGTACTATTTGTGCAGACGGTTCCGTGCGGGAACTGTCTGTATTGTGCCGTCCCGCGTTTTCCCCATCCTTGGTCGTTATTTGTGCAGACGGTTGGTGTTGGGAGCCGTCTGTGATAATAATTGTACAGACGTCTCCCGGTTGCCGTCTGTACAAGCGGCGTCCCGTTAAATGCTATCTGTAGTAGTGTATTAATGTTTTAATCATATCCTAGTCAGCACTACTTATTCATACAGAACATAACTACAATGTTAATTTACCACAATTAATGTGTCATAAACATTTGATACTCCAAATTAAAGGACATGCAGCTACCTCTATATAAACACTGCCGAGGGTGAATATTGCAACACACAACAAACCATAAAACAACCGAAAGAAAGAAAGAAAGAACGAAGGAGCCTCTCTTCATGGAAATCCTCAAGAACACAAGCGCCCTGTGCTTGGCGGCTCTTGTGATTGTGGCTACCATCCTCTTGTCAGACGCAAAAAATGGTTAGTTCATTTTGGAAACGATGAAACATGACGTGGCAAATTATCCACCTTACAATTGGCCTAATATAGTGCATCAATTTTTCGCATGCAGAAGGATGCTTGCCTCCTACCGGTACCTGCGATCTGGAGCACTGCAATCGGATATGCTCATGAATAATATGAGAGGCTACTGCTTGGTGGCAGGCCCCGGGGGACCATCCTGTTGCTGTGGTGATCGCATGAGAGATGTCTTCCTCGGTGCACCGATGACAAGTGCAAGAAATGCTTCGATGAAGGAAGCTGCTGATGCTCCCTCTGGACGAAGTTGAAATGACAAGGATATATAATAGATGCCATGTATCGCTCATGTATGAGTACATGCGGTATGCGCTATAGATGTGATGTTGCATCGATCGATCCAATTGTTGTGGAATTAATAAACTTATTATTACTATTATAAATTAATATGATCGATCAAGTTTAATTTTCATTGGTATTTCAATTGATGGGTGTGTGCAAGTTCATATTACAAATTAATAAAATAGGGGAAAAGAAAAGGCAAGCATGCTTTTTGCTCTTGAGCAAAGATTTTGTGTTATGTACCTGATCATATTCTAAAAACTCAACAACCATGTCAAAATGAGAGGGGGAAACATCGACAAAATTCAAATTTAGATAATAAAAAAAAGATAGGCTGTCAATTTCGAAAGCACAGGCTATTTTTCAAAAGTAGATGATCCACTAGTAAATGAAAGACAAAAAAAGACACAACCGCCTCGTGTAAATAAATGATAAAAGTTGCACCACCAAATCAAGTAATTAATGTAGAGAATGTCATTGTTGATTCTCAAATATTTAGTGGGAAACCCCAGCATACCATCCATTATTACAGAGTATTCCCTCCGTCCAGGTATATATACCAGACATATTTAGGTTGTCCAATTTCAGTTTTGACCAATAGTTAATTCAATAAGACGTAGATTATGTGAAATAAAATTGGTATCCTTAGATTAAAATTCAAATGCACTTTTATATGATCATGATTTTATAACTATCAATAAAACATGTCTTATATTTTTAAAGGGAGGGAATATCTACGTACTGCATTAACAAATCAAGAGAATTCAAACTCCGTGCATGCAGGAGCGGGGTCGTGAGCAACGAAACATCCATTTTTATTTTGAAATAGAGATGGTTGGCAAATCTGCAGCGTGATAATATACTCTATTTCAAAATAGATAGAGTTGGAAACAAGAATTAAGGGTATGAGACAAATGTTACTATTATCGCTCAATCATTTTCATGTTCATTTATTTCCTTCCTAGGGCAATAAATACTCTCACCATTTTTTAGTATGCAAAATGTATTGCTAAAGTATTTTAGCTCCTTTCTTCATGACATTGATGAAAGACAAAACAAGAACAAAATTATTAAACTGTATTGAAAGTGCATAAGGACAAGTATTTTAAAAAAGTTAAAGAGGCTAAAAGGACATCTACTTTGGAAACGAAGTGAGCTTTGAGAATAAGCATTAATGTTTATAAATCTAGTCCAGAGTAGTTATTCATGCACAAGATAACTATTGAATAATCCACCATATCATTGGCCTAAATACATTGCATCGATTTTTGTGCACATGCAGAAGGATGTTTCCCACCTACCCTGACGTTCTGCGATATGAACCTTGCAAGCAAACATGCGGCAAAAATATGAGAGCCGCATGCAAGGTGGATATCATATCAAACCAAAAAAGCGGAGAAGAGGTGAAAGCATATTGGCACAAGGAGCATTCCTGCTGCGGCGTCAAACCACATTCATGCTACCCGGTGACTCTCCCTGGTTGCACCGACGAGCTATGCAAGAAACGTTGTGTCGACGAGATGTCTCTCGGACAGTAAACTTGGGTATCCCGGGTCGGGAGACTGAGGTGCGAGGGGGAGACTTGGGGAACGAAGCCAAATATCCATGGGGCCTCTACCCAGCTACCGCTGAAGACAGGAAGGGATTTTGGCGAACGCGAAGTAGTAGAAGTGTTTCTCTCGTGTTCATATGGGGTGCCAACTTGCCCTTATATAGGCAAAACTGGCTTACAAGTGTAAATACATCGCTAGCCCCTAAAAGGTTACAGTCTTTTTCTGGCTTGTGTCACCATACGTCGGTCGAATGTGTACTCTCCACCTCATCGCTACCTACTATATGCGCCGGTATATTCCTAGATTCGCCTCGCCGGTACCGCCCGTCTCCGCCCTTGTCGTCCTCTGTGCACGCGCGTCGTCCGCGCTAGACGAACTCGCCTCTCCTTCCTTCTCGTCCTGTCCGAGGTGCCCTCTCACCTCGTCCGTGGCGGCCGACCCACTCCCTGCTCCTGTACCTACGTCGCCTTACCGGGACGACTTCGCCCCGTCCAAAGCCCATCGAAGATCCCTGTAGAGCATAGTACTTATTAGACATAATATGTACAAAAGGAGGGGGTACCTCGGCCCGAGGGCTTAGCTGGACTCCCCCAACAGCAGCCCCTTGCGGGTGCGAATGGCGAGGAAACCGACGCCGCTCGCGCCCACATTCTTCCTTTAGTGGGAGTCAGAGAGCCCGGGGCGAGGTGCCCCTTTCAACCTTCCCGGCCCCCGGTCTTCTCGCTCACCCGTTTCTCTTCTTGCTCGCTCGTTTCCACAAGTTCCGCCTCGCATTCCGGGCCGTAACCGCTCGATCCGCTTGTTCCGCCTCCGCCCGTTACTCCGCCTCGGAGAGTGGACCGCCCCAGGGCTATAAATACCCCTTCGCACCTTCCCTATGGCTGTAGCACTGAAAGTGCATCCACTCCCATGGAGCTTGGAAGGATGGCTATCTTGCCCCAGAGTTTGGTTTTGATGGTTATTGGCAATCCTCACCTGTGTCTAATGTTTTGCAATGAGTGTGAACAGGGATTAGATGGACAGGTGAAAGCTGAAGTGAGACAACTGTTGATGATGAGCCCTAAAAAGAGCAAGGAACTGGGAAGGTCAGAAGGACCAGCTGAGCTAGGTTCCTGAGGCACAGTTGCGAGGAAGCCGAGGCTGTGCTCGAGGGCAAGCGAGGTGATGGTTGCTTGATGGAGTTCAAGGGCCGTGAATGCAAGCTTGATAAGTCCTGGAGGAGCTAGGAAGCTGGTGGATCAGGACCAAGGGTTCTCTGTGCGTCTACAAGGGCAGTCGTCTTCGGTGAAGAAGCTTGGAACCAGTGCCAAGGGTCTAAGCGAGCTGGTCAGGGACTTTGGCGAGGTCATTGCTCTCTGGTCAGTTGTAGGCTTGTAGTGAGCCGGCCAGAGTTGTGCTCAGGTGCTGCCTGAGGCAACCGAGTCCACCTGAGTTTGGCATCTGAGACTCAGGTGGGTAGCTCAGCCGTGGCTAGTAGGTTACCAGAGGTGCTCGTTAGCTGAGTCTCAGATAGGTTAGGTCTGGTGGCTCTTTGTCTGACGTGGCATGAGGGTAACGGCTAGCTGCCAGGGACCCTATAAATAGGGAACCTGGGGAGGTTTTCAACCTCGAACCTTTACCCAACCTTTGCCTCTAACCCGAAAGCAACCTGTTGAGAAAGAAAGAGCTCTAGGTCTCCAAGTGAGTGTTGCCTGCGTGCATCCATCGTGAGAGTGAGTTACTTAGTCCTTCAGGTGTAATCTTCGAGGTACTGGTTCCTCCAAGAGTGGGAGTGCTCTTGGAGTTGGTGAGCAAGCCAAGTCTTGTGTGGCTACCACCAAGAGTCTGTGAGGGTGATTCGGGTCTGCCTGTCTTGCAGCAGCAAGATAAAAGGATTCCACACAAGAAAGGTACTCGAGGAAAGAGCACGTTTTGGTGCCGGCTGTGAGAACAGCTTCCTCAACGGAGACGTACTGCTTCGCAAGAAGTAGGAACTTCGGTAAAACAAATCATTGTGCGCTTTACTTTCTGTCTTGTGATCAGCTCTCACTTATTCTGATATCTATGTATACTTAGATCAGTAGAGCACCTTTATTTGTTGCACACTAACTGAGTTTCCTCACCTGAGACTCAGTTAGCTCCTGCTAAAGCTAGTACCTTTCCTGTTCACATCATCTGATGCACTCACCTGACTCTCACACCTGAGACTCAGTTAGCTCTGAATATAACTTGCTCTACATCAGCTGAGTTTTCTATCTGAGTGTCTGGTGTTTATCTGATATATCTTGCTGAGTCTCAGTTACGTACATCAGTTGCATATATTTTCTCTAGGATTGACCTATCTCCAGAAGAGAAACCCATTAGGCATTTTAATATCTAGAGCCGACCTATTCACCCCCCCTCTAGTCGACTCCTGAGATCCCTTTCAAGTGGTATCAGAGCCTCGTTGCTCATAATTGGCTTAACAGCCAGAGTCTAAAGGATGTCGAACTATGAGGGTAGAGTTCCTATGTTTGATGGTACTAATTATGCCTTTTGGAAGCGGAAGATGCAAATGCATCTTACTGCACTTGACCCAGATGTATGGAAGATTGTCACAACAGGTCTTGATGTGATTGATGAGAGCAATCCCACTGATCAAGAGAAGATCAGCATCAAGAACAATGCTAGAGCTGCCAATGCTATCTATATGGGACTGCAAGAGCATGACTTCAATCGTGTCTGCACCTTTGAGGAAGCC
The DNA here is from genome assembly GCA_019208055.1 of Stipa capillata. NCBI lineage: Eukaryota > Viridiplantae > Streptophyta > Magnoliopsida > Poales > Poaceae > Stipa > Stipa capillata. The sequence continues at coordinate 61,495 of JAGXJF010005714.1, read as the reverse complement.
AGAGATATATGGTTCACACTTCAGGCCATCTATGAAGGTAGTGACACGTTGAAGAGGTCCAAGAAAGATGTGCTGGAGCATGAACTTGACAACTTCCATTACCAACCTGGAGAGGACATCAATTCCATCTTCACAAGACTTACCATGATCACTAACCAGCTGAAAGCCCTTGGGTCCAACAGAGTGGAAGATGGAGATGTGATCAAGAAGTTCCTCTTTGTGCTTCCCAAGCCTTATCACACTCTGCGTCTGATGATGAAAGAAAAGGATGGCTTTGACAGATTAAAGCCCACAGATGTCCTTGGTAGAATGCTCACTCATGAGATGGAGCTAAATCACTCCAAGAAGCATGCTATCACCTCTGGGAAGAACAAGGACATAGCCCTCAAGGCAGTGGCCACTCACAGGGACTCAAGTGATGAAGAAGAAGATCCAGATGAAGAGATGTCCACTGATGAGGAGAATGAGCTTGCCATGCTTACTCGGAACTTCAGAAAGTTCTATCGAAGGAAGAAGTTCTCAGGCTCAGCTGATAGATTCAAAGGGAAGAAGCAACTCAGTGACAAGAAGTGTTTTGAGTGTGGTGACTCAGGACATTTCATTGCTGACTGTCCCAAAAAGAGCAAGAGACAAGAGGATGGCAAGTACAAGAAGAAGGAGATCATTGTCAAGAAGAAGTACAAAGAAGGGAAGCCTCCCATATTCAGAAAGAAGAAGACCTCTGCTGCCAGAGCTTATGTGGGACAAGCCTGGGTCTCAGATGACTCAGAGTCAGAGGAGGAGTCAGAGGAAGAAACTGAGCTTGCTGGGTTAGCCATCTGTGTCTCAGGTGGATCTCTCAGGAGTCCAACTGAGCCAGGAGAAGACTCAGTTGGGTCACTCAGCTGCGCACCCGAGTCAGACTCTCTCTTCGACAAGGATGCAGATCCTACATATGCTGAGACTCCAGCCCTATGCCTTATGGCTAAAGGCAGCAAGGTAATGACTGAGGATGACTTCCCTGATTATGCTCAACTAATGGATATTCTTGACAGGACAGAGAAGCTCCTTCGGAAAGAGAGAAAAGAAAACATCTCTCTCAGGGACAAACTAACTGACATGCAGGTGTCCCTTGATAATGCACAAGATGCTAAGGCAGATCTTGATGAGGAGGTTTACTTATTGCAGGAAGCTCAAAACAAACTTAAGCTATCACATGAGCTCCTAATCTCTGAGCATGATAAACTCAAAGAAACTCACTCATCTTGCACTGCTGTTACACCTGATGCAAATCCTCCTACTGTTATAGAAACCTGTTTAAACTGTGCATCTCGCATCAATGCTATTACTTCTAGTACAGTGTTTGTTGTAGATTCATCCAGTGAATCAAGCACTTCAACTGCTACTAACTTTGTTGATGCAGCAAAGTACAATGAGCTCAAGGAGGAGCATGAAGAGCTAAAAAGGCTCATGAGAATAGGCCTATGCAGTGCTAACATAGGCATGCAGAACTTTGCTAGGCTTCAGTCCACCTTAGTACTAAAGAATAATGGTACAAGGGGACTTGGTTTCACTCCTGCACTTATAAAGAACAAGTCTTCATATACTCCCTCTGCTACTAACAAGAAATACTTGCAGAATCACTTTGTTCCTCAGAAAGGGAAATATGATACTAACTCTCTTGCAGGAAACCATCGAAAGACAGATGGTTATGTGAAAATTCCCTCTAATCCAAGCTATGTGCTTAAGACAGGGAAAAAGGGCAAGCCTGAGGCAATATATGTTGGACCCTGGAGTAGGTACAAGAAGGTACCAAGCATTTGGGTACCAAAGTCAGTAGTCACCTGTGTCTCAGGTGACTCACTCGGTTGGGTACCGAAGTCAGGGAAAGCCACCTGTAACTCAGGTAGCTCACTCAGGTGCAATGCAAATTTGCTAACCCCTCCATCTGAGTTTGCAGGAGATAAGAATCTGAGAAAGATTCATAGGTTCTCTAAGCTTTCTAAAGCCATAGCTGCTAAGAACCCTAATGTTAATCTTATTCCTGCTATTGATGCTTACAGTAAGAGACCTGCTAACTTGGGAACCAAAGCTATTTGGGTTCCTAAGTCTCGAAACTAATCGTGCAGGGCTCTACCTCCAGTGGAACAAAATGGGTCATGGATAGTGGCTGCACACAGCACATGACTGGAGGCAAAGAGCAGTTTTCTGAGATAAGAAAAGATAACCTTCCTTGCAAGTATGTCAACTATGCTGATGATTCAAGAGGCAAGGTATTGGGTTGTGGTAAAATTGCTATATCTCAGGAACATTCTCTTACTGAAGTAATGCTTGTTGAGTCTATTTCATATGATCTCTTATCTGTTTCTCAATTATGTGATGCTGGAATGAAAGTCACATTTTATCCTAAAGAGGTCTATGTCCAGAAACTAACAGATGACTCACAAGTTTTCAAAGGCTATCGAGTAGATAAGCTATATCTTGTAGATTTTCAGGATCAAGAAGCAGCTGTGTCATGTTGCCTTATAGTCAAAGCTCAGTTAGGCTGGCTGTGGCACAGGAGGCTAGGTCATGTGGGAATGAGGCTGCTGAACAAACTCAGTAAAGAAGAACATGTCCTAGGCCTGAAGCAGATCCAATTCAACAAAGACAAGCCATGCTGTGCTTGTCAGGCTGGAAAGCAAGTTGGAAGCCCTCATCCACCCAAGAACATCATGACCACTACTTCTCCATTCGATCTCATACACATTGATTTGTTCGGTCCAACCACATATGAGAGCATTGGAGGTAACAAGTATGGTTTTGTTGTTGTAGATGACTTGTCACGTTTCACTTGGGTATATTTCTTGAAGGACAAGTCACAGGTGTACAAAAGGTTCAAGCACCTCATTGTCAGAGTTCAAAATGAATGGAACATCAACTTGAAGGCAGTGAGAAGTGACAATGGGACAGAATTCAAGAACTCAAGAGTTGAAGCCTTCATGGACAAGCATGGGATTAAGCATGAGTTCTCTGGTCCCTATGCACCACAGCAGAATGGAGTGGTGGAGAGGAAGAACAGGACCCTGATAGAGATGGCAAGAACACTGCTGAGTGAGTACAAAACACCAGCAAGGTTTTGGGCTGAAGCTGTGAATACTGCCTGCCACAACATCAATAGACTATATCTTCACCCACTCCTAAAGAAGACACCTTATGAGCTGCTGACCAACAAGAAGCCAAACGTCTCCTACTTCAGAGTATTTGGTTGTAAGTGCTATATTTTGAAGAAAGGCAAACGTCTCTCTAAATTTGAATCCAAATCCGATGAAGGAATATTTGTTGGATATAGCTCAGAATCTCACACCTACAGAGTCTTTAACACCAACACTAAGGTTGTTGAAGAAGCTGTAGATGTGACATTCGATGAATCTAACGGCTCACAAGATGGGCAAGTTGCTAATGATATTTCAGGGAAGGTAGATATACTTCACAAGTCAACAGGTGAAGTCAGGCCCCAAGTTGAGGAGCAAGCTTCATCTGGAGTTACAAATCTACCTGACCCAGCTGATGAGCAGGATGAAGTCAATGGCATTGAGTTCGAGTACAACCCAGCTAATGATCTATTGGACTCAGAAGCCTCCATGCACCCAGCTGAGTCTCAGGAAGAGCCAACTGAGTCACAGATACACCCAGCTGACCCACTTCCAGCTGTGACTCAGACGGCTGACCCAGAACCCCCTGTGATCAGCAGGCTGCAGAAGGATCACCCTGTAGACCAAATCATTGGTGCCATTAATAGGGGAGTGACTACTCGTTCTCGTATTGCTAACTTTTGTGCTCACTACTCTTTTGTTTCCACCTTTGAGCCTAAAAATGTAGGTGAAGCTCTGTCTGACTCAGACTGGATCAATGCTATGCATGAAGAGCTGAACCAATTTGAGAGAAATGAAGTCTGGTCACTTGTTGAAAGACCCAAGGATCACAATATTATAGGAACAAAGTGGGTCTTTCGCAACAAGCAAGATTCTACAGGCCAAGTGGTGAGGAACAAGGCAAGATTGGTTGCTCAAGGCTACACTCAAATAGAAGGCTTGGATTTTAGTGAGACCTTTGCACCTGTAGCTCGACTTGAAGCTATCAGGATACTTTTAGCTTATGCAAATCATCACAACATCAAGCTTTATCAAATGGATGTCAAGAGTGCCTTTCTCCAAGGTAAGCTTGCTGAACTTGTGTATGTAGAACAGCCCCCTGGTTTTGAAGATCCAAAAAGACCCCATCATGTATATGTTCTCCACAAAGCTTTATATGGTCTCAAACAAGCCCCTCGTGCTTGGTATGATACCCTAAAGGAGTTTCTTATACATAATGGTTTCAAAATTGGGCTTGTTGATACTACACTCTTTACTAAAGTTAAAGGCAAGGACTTATTTGTATGCCAAATATATGTCGATGACATAATATTTGGAACTACTAACCGTGTGCTAAGTGACGAGTTCAGCAAGATGATGATAAAAAGGTTTGAGATGTCCATGGTAGGAGAGCTGAAGTTCTTCCTAGGGCTGCAAATCAGACAACTCAAGCAGGGAACCTTCATCTCTCAAGAGAAGTTTGCCAAGGACATCCTCAAGAAGTTTGACATGGACAAAGCTAAGTCAATATCTACTCCCATGCAAACAAATGCTCATCTTGATTTGAACCAACAAGGTAAGTCCACTGATCAGAAGGAGTACAGGTCTATGATAGGTTCCTTGTTGTATTTATGTGCATCTAGACCTGATATAATGTTGAGTGTTTGCATGTGTGCACGTTTTCAAGCTGATCCTAAGGACATTCATCGCACTGCTGTTCGTAGAATACTGAGATACTTGATTCATACCTCTGGGTTTGGTCTATGGTATCCTAAGGGTGCACCATTTGAGCTTGTAGGCTATTCAGATAGTGATTATGCCGGGTGTAAGGTTGACCGAAAAAGCACCTCAGGTACCTGCCAATTTTTAGGGCGTTCCCTTGTGTCCTGGAGTTCCAAGAAACAGAATTCAGTAGCCCTATCCACAGCAGAAGCCGAATACATAGCAGCTGGTGGGTGTTGTGCTCAATTGTTATGGATGAGGCAGACCTTGAAGGATTTTAACATATGTATGTCTCAAGTACCCCTCTTCTGTGACAATGAAAGTGCAATCAAGTTAGCCAACAACCCAGTCCAACACCAAAGATCCAAACACATAGAAGTGAGACACCACTTTCTAAGAGACCATGTAGAAAAGAAAGATATCCAACTGTGCCATGTTAGAACCGAAGCTCAGCTAGCTGATATTTTCACTAAGCCTTTAGATGAGAATAGGTTCTGTACCCTCAGGCATGAGCTAAATATCATGGATATCTCAAATGTGCAGTGAGGAAATGATGATACACGTGTACACATGATTGCATTTCTGGTTTTTCACTCTCTGCATTCTACATGAGTCAGCCACCTGAGTCTCGGTTGTACCTCAGGTGGGGTAAGGTCTTATAGATACCATGCTGATTTTGCATCTTATTGAACTCATGGATTCACCATTGGGTTAGATAAGTTGGATCTCACCATCTATTTCAATTCAACACAGCTTTAGCTCTGTATTGATTGATTGTTTGGCAAGCTGTGTTTGAAAAGAAATTCTCTCTATTGCTTTCATCTCTTATCCTTAAGATCTCTCTGGTAATCCTATTGAAAACCTTGTCAGCTGAGTCTTCCACATGAACCTCAGCTGAACACATTCAAAAATCCTGGAGAACATTCCTAAGTCTGGAGCTCAGCTCAATTTCTATTTCCTACCTGAGTCTCAGGTAGCAATCCAGCTGACCCTCAGGTGCCACAGAGCCTCTCGGGATATAAAAACCCACCTCTGTAACGGTTCGCGCTAAACCCTCTTCAGAGTCTCAGTGCCCTTGCGCCCATCGCCGCCATCTGATTCTCAACGATCGTGCACTTCTCCGACGATCTTCGCTCTCTCCGAAGCTTCCCAAAGCTCTCCTGATTGTTTTGGCGCCCTCATCTCCAATCAAAATTCCAAATGTAAGTCTCCTCGAGCTGTTCTTCACGGAACTAGGGTGGTTTCCGCCTTAATGCGAATTCCATGCTCTCGAGTAGCTTTTAGTTGTGGAATTAGAAAGAGATGATATATCTTTAACCTCTAGAACGATTTCTTGCAACTCATTGTCCAGAATTCTCAAATTTCAGCAAGATTCGATAAACCTAGGTTGCTCTGCTACTCCACCTGAGTTACACAATTTATCTCACCTGAGTGTCAGGTAGCTAAGTCAGGTAGCATGAGATGACTTGTGAAACTCTCCTAAAAAACATGCAAAAATAGCCAAATATTTCTGTTTTCTCTGCAATAGGATTATCTCTTATCTATTCTCTATCCTATCTCACCTATGCAGATGTCTGAATCAAGGAATGTGGCTGAGGATATAACTGATGATCTGCCCATTGGTCTGAGAACTCAGCTCCTAAGTCAGAAGCAGCAGTTAGAGTGGGAGGCAGAGCAGGCTAAAAGTCTTGCAAAGAAATTGGATGCAGAAGAAGCTGCCCAAAAATCAGTAAAAGCGCCTATGTCACCCTCTGAGCTAGCCAAAAGAGAAGCTAGGCTCAAAGAGCTACAAGAGGAGAAGCGTCAGATGGACATAGCTGCAGCTCAGTCAGCTCAAAGAATGAGAGAATTAGAAGCTCAGAAAGCTAGCAAGGAAGAACAATTGAAGCAAGAAAGGAAAGCAAAAGCAGCTGAAAAGAAAGCCCAAGCTGAGGAAGCAAAGAAGAAAAGAGCTGAAGAAAGAGCCAAGAAGGCTGCTGAGAAAGAGGCAGCTATCAAAGTCAAGAAGGCTCCAGTAGTTGATACACTCAAAAGGACAAGGGCTGCAGGCAAGTCAACAGATTTATCCCTGAGCAAAGTGCCAAAGAAGCCAAGATCAGAGGCTGTGGTAGTCAAGAAGAAAACAAAGAAGCAACTCCAAGAAGAGGAAGAAGCTGAATGGAGAGTAGAAGCTCTTAAAAGACAGGAACACAACAAACTTATCAAAAAATGGCAAGACTTAACTGATAAGTTGCCTAATGCCACAGATGAGGAAAGGCCTCAAATGAAGGAAAGAATAGATGCTCTTGCAAAGCAAATCTTTGAATCACCAGATGTTCCAAAGAGTGTGAAACTCCAAAGAGAAACTCAGCTGAAGGACAAGGCAATCCATGAAGAACTCAAAAAGCTGCTGAAGCAAGAAGGAAAAGCCTCTGGACAAGAGAAAGCAGACCTGATCAATCAAATTGATCGTCTATTCCCTCAACTCTCAGAAGATTATAAGCCTCTCTGGACAAGGTTCTCAGATATCATTCTTCAAAGGAGAATAGAGAATCTCATGTTGGAGTTAAACTCTTGTGCTGATGAAGCTCGTAAGAAGCATCTACAAAATGAAATTGCTGAAACAAACTCAAGGATATTTTATACATCCAGTTCTCAAGCACTTGATGCAGTGCCTCTTCAACAAGCCAGTGGTTCACTGCCTCAGCTGAGTAAGCCAGCCGAGTCTCAGACAGCTGCATCAGCTGGACTAGAATTAGTCCTCACTGAAGTGGAACCTCAACAGAAAGCTGCCATAGAATCAATTGAAGACATTTTGGCTGGGCTTGACTCAAGAGAAAAAGAACTTGATCAGACTATGGAAGAATCTATGGATAAGCTAAGATCATCTTTCAAAGAGAAGTCAACTAAAGCACATGAAAACCCAACTGAGCCACAAGCAGATCCATCAGTTGGAGTATCAGTGAGCATGGGTTCTGTATTTCAATCTCTATCAGACTTAGAACCAGCTCAAGAAGAAACAAGACTTGAAGAGCAAGAAAAAGCAGTATCTTCTCCAGCACCTGAGTCAGTCCATAGGATGCCAACTGGGTCTCAGGCACAGTCAGCTGAGACTCAGTCAGAAGACTCAGATGACTCCTACTCAAGTCCAAGTGACCCTCATCCTCCATCTCCTCGCAAGAAGAAGCAAAAGCTGTCTGAATCAGATGAAGAATATCAAGAAGAAGAGGAGAGTGGTGGAAGGAAAGAGTCAGCAGAAGAATCAGACTCATCCCCCTCTGCATCTGACTCAGAAGATATCCCGGCTGAGACTCAGTTAAGAGAGTCAGATGAGTCATGGAAGCCAAATACTCAGCTATATTCTCAAAAGTTGCACGATCTGACACATCAATGATGAAATTCATATCTGCAACTGCTTTCAAGAAGCTACCAAAGGCAGATGCCAGTCTAGCCTCCATGAACCTGGACTCAAGAAGCACATCAAACTACACTGCCATGAGAACCACAAATCCATACTTTGACAGTGAAGGAAATCTGAAAAGAAGACATTGCACTGATCCAAGGTTTTGGAATGATCAGCAGCAATCAAGCTATCATCTCTTGCTGCAGAAGAAAGGTTTTGTTGACAGCATGCCAATTGATTGGGAAAATCTTGCTAAGAAAAAATCTTGCTAAGAATGGCTTAGGAAATCTGAAGCAGATTCTAGCTGCTGTTCAACTTGATAAGATATGCAGTTTAAACCAAGATTATGATTCTGAAGCTATCAAGGAATTCTATGCAACAGTCTTTGTAGAGCAGAACAATCAAGATTATATGCTCTGGATGACAAGAGGTCAACTGCTGTGCATCACAGCTCCAGAGTTTGCAGAGATGTTCAACCTACCATCAGGGTCAAAGCTACAGAAGATCAGCATATCCAAAGGCTCAGAAGAAGATAAGAGTCTCCTGCCAGATTGGGTTCCAAATGAGAAAAGGAAGAAGTTCTTCCCTACAGGCTTTGTGCCTCCTCCTGTTAAGGGTGCAGTCCCTAAGCATATCTCCAATTTCAAAGGATTGATGAAGACACCCAAGCACATAGTGAAGATCTTGAACATATCCATCTGTGCCAAAGGTGGAGGAACTGATGCCATATACAATCCAGTATGGAGAATTCTTGAGCTCATAGCCAAGAAAGAGAAGTTTGATGTGGCCAGATACATATTCTCAGAAATAAATGAGTGCCAGAAGAACAGATCTGACAAGATGAGATATGGCTCATATCTAATGCATATGATTCTCCAAAGAACATCTTTAGCATCTGCAGTCTTCTCTCTTGACAAGAAGACATATCTCAGCAAATTTAGACCTCAGAAGGATGACCATGAAGATGAAGTTCCTTTCTACAAACTCCTAAACTCATCTCAGTCGGCCTTTTCAGAGCCTCCAGAGCAAGCCACCAGAGACTCAGTCAGGTCACCTCAGCCAGCAGCTGATCTCCCAGCAATTCTACCTGAGCCTCAGGTGTCTCCCACCCGAGACTCAGCTAGAGAATCATCTCCTCCTGCTGAGCGACAAGCATCGGTCTCTGTGAACCTTTCATCAGACAGTCTTCCTTTGGTTCAACGCCTAGACAATCCCGCAGCTATTGATGCTTTCATTAAATGGGTTGTGCCAGTACAGATCTCTGTTATCAAGAGGAGACAAGATGAACTGCAACAAGAAATGGCTCAGCTGAAATCTGAACTCAAGAGTGAGATGGCAGATCTCAAGGCCTCGGTCAACAGCAAATTTGATCAGATCCTATCCCTTCTGCAACCAAAGCCAGCTCCCTGAGGATCTTTTTCCTTCTTCTTCCTATCTCTTTTTAGTGCTTAGTGGCAAAGGGGGAGAGAGAGTAGGGAGAGAATAGCTTAAAGGGGAGAGTATTATATTCAGGGGGAGCAGTATGTAAAGGGGTAGACTAGACTGCATGTGTGTCAAGACATTCTATGTACTGCAAAATGTTTTTATCAGTCTTGAACACCTCGTTTTTGTATTGTACAAATATATTGAAATACATTGATCTTTTTATCACATCGGCTCTGATCTGCTTTGATACATGATATTACTCTCTTTAACTCTATGCTCTGATATTCGATATATACATGACGCTCTGATATTTGATATTTGTACTCAAGCATGCAATCCATTCTGTTATCTTATTTACTGAGTACTCCTCCAACATACCTGCTATTCCGCTGTGCTTATATTCTCAGTTATGTTGTGAGAACCTGTGCTTGCATCAACTCTCAAATGTTTAAATCTGATCTGCACACTTGTATTCAAATGCAAATCTCACTTGTGCACATCTTAAGGGGGAGTTGGTGTCAAACAAGGATAAATGCAATACTCTTTTTATCTAAATGAATGTTTTAAAGGGGTTGCCATTAACCACCAAAAAGGGGAGAGATTGAAAGTGCATCCACTCCCATGGAGCTTGGAAGGATGGCTATCTTGCCCCAGAGTTTGGTTTTGATGGTTATTGGCAATCCTCACCTGTGTCTAATGTTTTGCAATGAGTGTGAACAGGGATTAGATGGACAGGTGAAAGCTGAAGTGAGACAACTGTTGATGATGAGCCCTAAAAAGAGCAAGGAACTGGGAAGGTCAGAAGGACCAGCTGAGCTAGGTTCCTGAGGCACAGTTGCGAGGAAGCCGAGGCTGTGCTCGAGGGCAAGCGAGGTGATGGTTGCTTGATGGAGTTCAAGGGCCGTGAATGCAAGCTTGATAAGTCCTGGAGGAGCTAGGAAGCTGGTGGATCAGGACCAAGGGTTCTCTGTGCGTCTACAAGGGCAGTCGTCTTCGGTGAAGAAGCTTGGAACCAGTGCCAAGGGTCTAAGCGAGCTGGTCAGGGACTTTGGCGAGGTCATTGCTCTCTGGTCAGTTGTAGGCTTGTAGTGAGCCGGCCAGAGTTGTGCTCAGGTGCTGCCTGAGGCAACCGAGTCCACCTGAGTTTGGCATCTGAGACTCAGGTGGGTAGCTCAGCCGTGGCTAGTAGGTTACCAGAGGTGCTCGTTAGCTGAGTCTCAGATAGGTTAGGTCTGGTGGCTCTTTGTCTGACGTGGCATGAGGGTAACGGCTAGCTGCCAGGGACCCTATAAATAGGGAACCTGGGGAGGTTTTCAACCTCGAACCTTTACCCAACCTTTGCCTCTAACCCGAAAGCAACCTGTTGAGAAAGAAAGAGCTCTAGGTCTCCAAGTGAGTGTTGCCTGCGTGCATCCATCGTGAGAGTGAGTTACTTAGTCCTTCAGGTGTAATCTTCGAGGTACTGGTTCCTCCAAGAGTGGGAGTGCTCTTGGAGTTGGTGAGCAAGCCAAGTCTTGTGTGGCTGCCACCAAGAGTCTGTGAGGGCGATTCGGGTCTGCCTGTCTTGCAGCAGCAAGATAAAAGGATTCCACACAAGAAAGGTACTCGAGGAAAGAGCACGTTTTGGTGCCGGCTGTGAGAACAGCTTCCTCAACGGAGACGTACTGCTTCGCAAGAAGTAGGAACTTCGGTAAAACAAATCATTGTGCGCTTTACTTTCTGTCTTGTGATCAGCTCTCACTTATTCTGATATCTATGTATACTTAGATTAGTAGAGCACCTTTATTTGTTGCACACTAACTGAGTTTCCTCACCTGAGACTCAGTTAGCTCCTGCTAAAGCTAGTACCTTTCCTGTTCACATCATCTGATGCACTCACCTGACTCTCACACCTGAGACTCAGTTAGCTCTGAATATAACTTGCTCTACATCAGCTGAGTTTTCTATCTGAGTGTCTGGTGTTTATCTGATATATCTTGCTGAGTCTCAGTTACGTACATCAGTTGCATATATTTTCTCTAGGATTGACCTATCTCCAGAAGAGAAACCCATTAGGCATTTTAATATCTAGAGCCGACCTATTCACCCCCCCTCTAGTCGACTCCTGAGATCCCTTTCAAGCACTCACTTCGCCTGCACCTCGCCGCTCCCCGTACTGGGTTCTCTCTCGCCAAGATTCGCCGCTCAGACTGGGTTGCACTTAAGCGCCTTAGGGACGACTTGACGTTGGAACAGGAGAAGTCTGACATGGCATCTAGCAAAGCTGCTGCGGCCACGAAGAAGGGGAAGAAGCCGGCCGAGGTCTCCTACACTCGATGGCTCGGGGCGACCCAAGCGTCGGACACCACGATATCTCGTCTCAGCGCAGCGGGATGCTTCCCTCTGGGGATGGACGAGCATGGGTCGGCCCTCCCCGAGGAAGGAAGCACACGGGCTACTCCACCGGAGGGGCATATCGTCGTTTTTGCCGACCAGTTCAGGGCCGGACTCTCCTTCCCCGCCGCGCCGATAGTCCAGCTCGTCCTGGACCACTTCGGCCTCGAGATCTCGGACCTCAACCCCACTGCCATCTCCCGTCTGGCCATCTTTGAGTTCGCGATGAAGTCAATGCGGCTAGACAGCACGGCGGCATGCTTCGCCATGTTTCATGAACCGGTGATGACGACCTCGGCCATTCACAACGGCGCCCACTCCCTTTTCGGAACGGTCGGATTCCGAGGAGGCCGAGGTTCTGACGCCTCGTACCTGGCGATGGCGTTGAAGAACAAATGGAAGAACTGGAAGAACGAGTGGTTCTTCTACCGGGTTGGCAACCTCGGCTTTACCGGCAGCAAGGTCGCCCCGGGTATATTACCCGCACACCGGTCGCCTCCTCGGCGGACTTGACGAGGCGCGACGCTCTGAAGGTGATGAGCCATCAACTCTCGTCGCGCGACCTGGTCGAGGAGTACCTTCTTCTGAGGATCCGGCCCCTCGCCACCGGTTGGAGGATGAAGTGCCTACCCATCGCCGAAGAACAGCCTCTTGGGCCGTGTCCCTTTTATGGGTACGAGCCGACGGAGGGGTACGACCTCGCCCGGGCGGAGCAGGACGTGAATCTTCTTCTGGGGCGATACTTGCCGTCCGAGGCGGCGGTTGTTTCGAAGATGATCGTAGTTCGCCGGAACCGAGCCTGCGAGCTGTTTAAGTGGGAGGTTCCTCCTCGCCCAGACATCGCTCCGTCCGGCGATACAAAGGCAGGAGACAAGAGGAAGCGGACCGCTCCGGCCCCAAAGGCGAAGCCGGCCCCGCGGAAGATGAAGCAGAAAAGCCTCGCCGCCGAGCTGGCGGACTGGGACGATGATGATACCGACAGCGACCGTCGCGAGTCGCCCGCTCCTGGTGGAGCAAATACCGAAGAGTCTGATGACGACGAGTCCGAGGAGGAGTCGCGCATCGGGAGCGACGAGGAGCCCCGGACGAAGAAACAAGACGACGTGGTGACCAAGCGGGTCCGGGCGCCGATAAGGGACCGATGGGTGGTCTCTTTACCGCGATGCACTCAACGGCTGTGACACAGGACCGGTTCTCTTGGGAATCGTCCTCCTCGTCTTCGTCTGATGTCGACATCGGCGAGGCCGTCGAAGTCACTGGGGACGACGTCGCCGAGGGGTCCCTTCAAGACCCCTTGGTTCCTCAGGCGCGGTCGCCTCCCAAGGAGCCTCATACGGGCCAGGCTGTGCCCGAGGGCACGGCGCCAGAGGAGAGCGCACCTCTGGTGGGGACGTCCAAGGAGAGCTCGCCCGGAGGCGCGGGTGCCAAGACTGGTCCGGTCGAGGCGTCGATGGCCGAGGGGGCTTCCGCTCCCGATCCTCCTGGCGCAGTGGTGACAGTGCTATCTTCGTCGTCCCCAAAGGGGAAGATGAGGAGCAGGAGCTCTCTCGAATCGACCCAACCGTCTCGCCCTCGTGTGGAGTTGTCTGGTCGACTCGGGCCGGACTTCTTTGCCACCTCGCCGCTGGAGCTTGACCTCGTGAGTCATCCTGGGGCGAGGCTGTCCGAAGAAGACGTTGCGGCGAGCTTCGCCGGGATGTCGGCCCCTCAGGTCAGAGCGGCGGCACGGGCCGCGGCGCTGAAGGTAAACTCGACTGTCCTTAGTTTCTTTCGGTGGACGGATACTAACGCATTTCTTTCAGTGCCTGTTCGTCGCCGAGAAACTGGCGCTCCTGGAGGCACGCGCGGCCGACATCGGGGGCCCCTTGGCCGAGGAGCGGGCCCGTACTGTCGACGTTCTACACACCCTTAGTGTTGAAGGGGAAAGTCGGCCGCGCTCGCCACGCGCCTGGATGAGAAATCCTCCGAGGTAGAGCTCCTAGAGACCAAACTGAAGGAGATGGAGGAACGCGCCGTTCGTGCGGAGGGGGATCTCGCCATCGAGCGCGAAGGGGCCGAGGCAGCGAGGAAGCGCGCTTCTGAGGCAAAGCAGTCGCTTGCTTCCGAGCGAGGAAAGGCCGAGGCGGCGGCAACGTTGCTTGCCTCGGAGGAGAAAAAGTCTGCCTCGGCCCTGAGGGATGTCGAGCAGCTCCGCGCCGACCTCGCCCTGGTGCACGAGAGGCTCGGTTTCCTTACTGACCGAAACTCTCAGACTTACCGACTCGTGTCAGGACTCTGTCACGCGGCGCATGTGACGTCTGACGTGGTCGGGCTCGACGTCGACCCCTTCAGCTGCGATGACGCGGAAGCTTACACCGTGGAGGGCATAAAGTGGGCGACTCGGGTCTGCCACGACACCCACCTAGCGACCTTAATCATCACCCAATACAATGCTCGGGCCGCCGCAGAGCTTCTACTCGGCTGCTCCTTCGTGGCGACTGGCTCCGAGCCCTCCGTCTTCTCGGCTCCGGGCTATGTCGCCCCGAAGACGGCCGAGGTGGTTGGGGTTCGAGACAAGTTCAAGGGTGAGGCCGACGCCTTCATGTCTTCGGTTTGGGGTTCGTGCAAGAAGGGGCAGAAATACATGGAGGGGATTCAGAAGTCCCGGAAGTGGCCGAGCGCAGGTGCGAGCTCGAAGAGCGTGGAAGGCACCTCGGGTGGAAGGCCGGCCACATCGTCTCCACCGGCAAAGGTTTAAAGTTCGCCTTTGGTGCCGGTTAAAAAATGTTTCTTGCCCTTTCGTCGCTGCGTCGACGTGCTTGCCGCTTGTGGCGCTTTTGTGAACTCACCATGTGGCGTGAAGTTTTTTTGGTTAATCATTTGAGTTGGCGATGTTCATTTTTATCGTGCTTGTTTGCAGACTACGCTGTCGCGACATAAGTCGTCTACCGGGCGACGCGGTTCTCGCCCTTTTGTGGCCATGTCGCATAAGCACTGCTTGGCCGCCTGCCGGCTACTCGAAGGGGGGATGACGGGCCTGGGGAATCCATGGAGAATGTTGCCCTGGCTCCCGTCGCAGCTCGGGGAAGTAGCTTGCTCGCCGTGGTCAACGAGGAAGTCGAGGGTGGCGACTCGGCTAAAGCCCAAGGGGACGAGGACCTGATTCTTTTGGCCCTTGCCATTGAACTGGCTAATGATGCCGAGAAGTAGGATTGCTCTGATGTTTAGTTCGCCCCAGATTCTGGGACGTTTCTTCCGACTTAGTAGTTTTTTCGTCACGCCAGACGCGACTTGTAATCCATCGTGGACCGAAGGGGCGCCTTCCCCCACCAAAATAAAGGGGCGACCACGAAGTAGTCGTGGTCGCCTCGCTTTGTAACCGCATATCCGATTATTTGCACTTGTTGTTTTTATACAATGGGCGAGGTGCTTCTAGTTTGGACAAGTAGTGAGGTAGTGTAGGACCGTCGAATATCTTTCCTCGTCGAATACGATGCTGCTGGTTAGGCTGAGGTGGTCGACCCGTTCGGAATCTTTAGAGCGTGGCCACTATCGTAAGGGCGCGGCGCTAAGTCGGGGCGCGGCGCGGGGCCGTGTCGCCACCTAAGTCAGGGCGCGGCGCGGGGCCATGTTGCTACTAAGTCGGGGCGCGGCGCGGGGCCGTGTTGCCACCTAAGTCGGGGCGCGACGCGGGGCCGTGTCGCCACCTAAGTCGGGGCGCAGCGCGGGGCCGTGTCGCTACCTAAGTCGGGGCGCGGCGCGGGGCCGTGTCGCCAATCATGAACCTAACAAGCCGTTGACATTGCCTTAACCAAAAAATACAGTTGTTTACAAGGACGACGTCCTTTTTAGCTGGCGCGGCAGCAGTTGGTCACGTGGCGAGATCAGATGTAGTACTTCCTGAGGTTGTCGCTGTTCCAGCTGTGCTTGAGGATGACTCCGTCAAGGTCCCTCAGGCGGAACGACGATGGCCGAGACGAGGAGACGACTTCGTACGGGCCTTCCCACTTGGGGACGAGCTTGCCGTCGGCTTCGGGATTGAGCTTCCTTTGAGCACCAGGTCGCCCACTTTTATTGGCCTTGGCGTTACCGTCTTGTTCTAATGTCTTGCTATAGTGGCTTGGTACTGGTCGATGTGGAGGGCGGCACCGTGTCATACCTCGTCGAGCCCCTCGAGCGATGTGAGGTGATTATCGTTGTCTGGTGACCCGCGCACACGAAGGGATTCCAACTCGACTTCGGCCGGGGTGACGGCTTCTTCGCCAAACAGCAGTTTGAACGGTGTGTGGCCCGTCGCCCGGCTGACCGAGGTGCGAGACGACCATAAGACATTAGGGAGCTCATCTGCCCATCTCCCGGCGGGAAGCTCGAACATGCGCCGGCGTAGGCCTGACAGGATGATGCCATTTGCCCTTTCTACCGCCCCATTAGCTTTGGGGTTGGCGACCGAAGCGAAGCAAAGCTTGATGCCGAGGCCAGAACAGAAGGCTCTGAAGTTTGCCGCGTCGAACTGGGTCCCGTTATCCACAGTGAGCTCGCGTGGGAGGCCGAACCGACAAATGAGATTTTTCCAGACAAACTTCTGCACGGCGGGCGAGGTGATCTTTGTCAATGGTTCTGCCTCCATCCACTTGGAGAAGTAATCCAAGGCGACGATGACGAACTTGGCACCTCGGCTCGCCGTTTTGAAGGGGCCGACGAGGTCCACTCCCCAACGGGCCAGGGGCCACGAGGGGGAGATGGGCTGCATTGCCATCGCTGGTCTGTTAGTGCCTCGGCCCATCCACTGGCAAGCCGGACAGTGCTGTACCAACGCCTGGGCATCGGTCAACGCCGTAGGCCAGTAGAAACCAGCGCGGTAAGCTTTGGTGATTAGGGACCGCGGGGCGACGTGCGAACCGCAGAGCCCCTAGTGGATCTCCTTGAGCAGATTCCGCCCTTCTTCAAGTGCGAGACATCTCAGGAATGGGGCGCACACCCCCGCTTGTAAAGAGAGCCCTTGTGGATGATGAAACTCTGAGCGCACGCGGTGAGGCGTCGTGCTTTGGCTGGGTCCTCGGGTTCCTTCTCCGAGACAAGGTATTCTTCGATCGGGGTCCTCCAGTCTTAGGCGAGGCAGTGTCGACGGTGGACCCTGCCTCGGGCGAGATGGTGTGGACGCCGGGCACTGCTTCGGGCGAGATGGTGTTGACGTCGGACATGGCTTCGGCCGAAGCGACTGACAGGGTCTCGGTGAACGCGCCAGGGGGCGGGGTGGTGCCGCCGCTCGCCGCCCGAGCCAGGAGATTGGCCTCGAAGTTGTCCCCGCGCGGGATGCTCTGGATCGTGATTCCGCTGAAGTGTTTCTCGACCGCCCTTACTGCCGCCAAATACTTCATCATCTCCGGGTCTTTTGCCTGGTAGTCCTTTCCGACCTGCCCGGCGACTAGCTGCGAGTCGCTTTGGACGAGTACCCGGCGCGCCCCGGCCGCGCGCGTGCCTTGCGGAGGCTGAGCAAAAGAGCCTCGTATTCGGCGGCGTTGTTTGTTGTTTTGAAGTCTAGGCGGGCCGAGTATAGCATTTTTGCTCCCCCTGGTGATACCGGAACCGCACCGGCTCCAGCTCCCTCCGCACACCAAGAACCGTCGACGTACAGTGTCCAGATAGGGTCGCCCGTAGCAGGTTCAAAATCCGGGCGGGGTACCCACTCGACGATGAAGTCGGCGAGTACCTGAGACTTGATGGTGATTCTGGGGAGGAACTCAATTGTGAACGGGGCGATCTCGGCTGCCCACTTGCTGACTCGGCCGGTGGCCTCACGGTTGCGGAACATCTCGCCAATTGGAAACGACGTTGGGACCTGAATTGAGTGGGCCAGAAAGTAGTGGCGAAGCTTTCGGGAAGCCATGATCAGTGCGTATGCCAGCTTCTCGAGCTCGGTGTAGCTTAGCTTCGCTCCTTGTAATGACTCGGAGACATAGTAGACTGGATTCTGGGTCCGGGCCTGCTCTCTGACGAGGACGGCGCTGACGGCCGAGGCCGTTGCGGCGAGATACAGCAGAAGGATGTCCCCTAGGGACGGGCTTTGGAGCAGAGGAGGCGAGGCGAGGTACTGCTTGAGGTTCTCGAAGGCGAGCTGGCACTCCTCCGTCCATTCGTATTTCCCGGAGCCCCTCAAGGCTTTGAAGAATGGGAGCCCCTTCTCGGCGAAGCGAGACACGAACCTTCCCAAGGAGGCGAGACGGCCCGCTAGCTTCTGTACTTGTTTGGTCGTGGCGGGTGGGCTCATGCCGAGGATTGCTTCTATCTTCTTTGGGTTGGCCTCTATTCTCTGCTTGGAGACGAGGAAACCCAGCTGATGTGGACATCTCCTGCACCAAGGGTGTTTCCAATTCTCCAAGCCCATTTCCTCCAAGTCCACCCCGTGGTCCAATGACAAGAGCTCGCGCTAAGGCTATCCAACACGAGGTGTTTCTATTCCTTGACCCCTTTCCACTTGATCTGAGGTCGAATAGTATACTACCTGATGCTTCAACTCTTTGCTTGCTTAGGTGTGAAGGATTAACCACGTGGAACGACGCCAAGGGGAGGAAAGAACCAGCCCAAGACCCAGGTTTTCTGCAACACACCCGGAGTGTCCGGGAATTCTACCCCGGATACTCCGGGCGAACCCAGTCCAGAAGCCCCTCTCGGGCCAGTACCCGGATACTCCGGCTCCTGGCCCGGAGACTCCGGACGGGTGGCCGAGAGCAGCGCAGCCCAGCTCCACGCCCGGACACTCCGGATGGGCCCGGAGACTCCGGACGACTGCTGCCCGGAGTGTCAGCTCCAACCCTCCGGACGTCCACTGATCAAGACGTCCGGACATTCCGGGAAACTTACCCCGGAATGTCCGGGCCCTACGGCCGGACATTCCGGACAAGTTACCCCGGAATGTCCGGGTGTACTGTCTGCGCACAGTAACGGGCCGAGGCCCATGTACCGTTTTGGATTAGGACCCTAGGGTTACAGGGTTAGACCTATAAATACCCGTTCCAAAACCCTAATTAGGTTTAGACCTGTTGTTAAGACTAAAAGTAGAGCTTTGCTCCTTAATCTAGGGTTTCATCCCTCTAGATTTGGGAGTTCCACCTTAGGCCTTTCTTTCCTTTTGGATTGAACGGATCGGCGCGTGCCTCCGAGTGGTAAACGTGGCATTCAATCGAGAGTAAGGTTGACTTGGTTTCCTAGTTCCTCAAAGGCTTTCTCGTTTGGGGAATTGTTGTTGGGGTGGGATTTTCTCGTAGGCTTTGCTAGTTATCTTGGTCCAAATCGTGAAGATCGGGAGCCCTCCGTATCAACTTGGTATCAGAGCTCAAGGTTTCCACGATTTGGATTTGTATCCCTTCTTTTCTACCCCCAATTTCTAGCCTTTATTTTGGTTTTTCTTGCCTATATCGAAAACCCCGCAAAAAGAGCCCTCTTTGAGATCTAGATGCAATTTGAGGTTTTGGGTGAGCTTTGGTTGGTTGGGGTCCACTAGATCTTTGCCATATTTGTTGATCTAACCTTCCTTTGCGTTGCCTTGACCTTTTTCCTCGTTTTCCCCTCCGTTTCTTGGATTTTCGAGCCGCCCCTGTTTTGGATCTGACTTTCCCCAGCACACCCGGAGTATCCGGCCTACCCCGGAGTCTCCGGCCTGCAGCAACACCCCTCTCGGGACATACCCCGGAGTCTCCGGGAAATCTACCCCGGAATCTCCGGACCCTACACCTGGAGTGTCCGGGCAACTTACCCCGGAATCTCCGGACAGTGCAAATTCCAGGCTTCTTCGCGCGAGGTATAACCTTTCTTCTAGCCTTCTTCTTTGAGAGCCAATTTCTTTCCTTTGCGACAACTTTGATCCTATCAAGACTAGCTCTTCGATGATTGCTAGGGTCTTGCGCACTGGTTCTATCTAGTAGATCCTTGTCCCAAGCAATCCAATCGCGTTAGTCTTGTAAGATCTTGGCATAAAAGAAGAAAGGAAGAAGCATATAAAAAAAAAGGTAGAGAAAGAAAGATATATAAAAAAAAATTGCAAATGCCAATGATCCTTTGTAGGGAAGCGATAGCTTGAGTGAGCATCCAAATAGGGAGGGTAGTCAAGTGTGCAAATCTTCTAACCCTACTTTTTGCAATCGAGCTAGCGTCTTTCCTAGCATTTGTGCAACACGAGCTTATAGTCTTCGCTAGGAACATCTTGTACTAGCTCACTTTCTTGGTTGCACAAATCCCATTATCATTGTGTGTGAGTTGTTGAGCTTCGCTTATATCTTTGAGATCAACCCTTATTGCATTGTTCTATTTTGGATCATTACCAATTGTTGCGATATCTCATTACCCAATTGCTTAGTGTTTGGTGCTAATCCTTTCCAAGATCCACTAAAAGCTTTGTTGAGTTAGCACTTTGAGGACTTGGAACCTTCTTCAACCTACTCTCAAGGGTCACTCTTATCCTCTGCGGCCCTCCGATCCTTCAAATCCAAGAAAGCGAGGACTTCGGTGGTAAGTGAGGTGAGAGAGTTCCAGGTTCCCAATTTCCACATATATTGCTGTGCTGCTAACCATGTCCAGGGAAGGATCACACGGAGCGAGCGGTAATGAAGATTGCGCGACTCGAGGACAACATTTGGCCCTCCAACGGAGCCTCCATGACACTGTGGATAATCTGAGGCATGACATGACTCGGCAGATGGAGTCTATGAAGACCAGCATTGTACAAGAGGTTGTTCAAGCACTCCAAGGTCGAATCCCAGAAGCTGAGATTGATGAAGAGGAACCCCTTGATGAGACTGATGCTGAGATGGCCGCCAGGCGAGCCCAAGCTCGAGCCAATGCTAGACCCCGAGCACCTATCTCGGCAACCAGAGGTCGAGTTCCACCCCATGAGCCCCACAATCAGAGGAGATCAAGGAGCCATCATGGGCGGGGCGAGCATGAAGGCAGTGCATCAGAGGGAGGTTCCAGTTTCCGTCTACCTAGTGATGAAGACCCAGGGGCCAGAAGAAGACATCCAAGACACCCAAATGAAGACCCAGGGATCAGGAGAAGACATCATCACGATGAGGGAGTCCATCTGTTTGCAGCATAATTTGGCTCGAGGATTTACTTGGTTAGCCAAATTAAGTATTAGGTTTTGCTGGAAGTTGGTATAATGAAACTAACAGTATGGATGCAGCATTCACTCTCAAATACAGGTCGCATTTGTAGCCGAGTAGCTCGAACGCTCGCAGTATCTCTGATCCCGAGTGCTCGTGGCGTTTCCGAGTGCTCCCGAGTGCCCGTCACGCTCCGAGTACGAAGGCACTCGCAGAAGTTCCCGAAGACCCGAGCAGTCGGAGGCATTCCCGAGCGCTCATATCCCAAGTACTACGTCATCAAGTCGCGAGCAGTACCTCTGAGCGTTCAACAGTGGTGACCCCGAGCACTCGCGACATCGAGCGCCATCGACCCCGAGCACTCGTACTCGCGTTCCCGAGTATTAGTGGACTCGAGTACTAGCGGTCCCGAGCGCTGGCAATTCCGAGTGACGGCACGTCCGAGTACCAAACACCCGGGACCGTGTTCTCGAGTACTGATGTTTCAGAGTGCTCAAGTCCCCGAGAGGGCACAAGTCGGACAGAACCAAGTCTCAGCAGATCCAAGTCGCAGCGCTACCCTTCAAGACTTATCCGACACGGAGACTTAGGGAAAGAGTCTTAGTGAGAAAGGAATTGATTGCGGATTCGGAAAGGACTCTTGGTTCGTTTGGACAGGTGTCTCGTACCCGAGAAAGAGTCCTGAGCGATGGGAAAGTCATATGTATATTAGATCAGGATCCTTTAAATAAGGAAAGAGATATATTTGTAAACAGATTAGGATTAGGAGTCCAGATCTCCTACGGGAAGACCAGCCGCCCTATAAATATGTAAAGGGTGACGGCCGATTGATATATCCAACAATCGACACAAATCAATCTATTACTTTTACCTTTACTTTTCTGTTCTAGTTGTAGATCTTTATCGTTTTGCGCTGAAAAACGATCGGTTCTTCTGCACGTAAGTCAGAGGATCTTTGTTGCTTTGCTCGGAAAGCAATCGCTCGTCGTACGCGTAAGTACGATAGTTATCCTTTGTTGCTTTGCTCGAAAAGCATCCGTTTATCGTACACGTAAGTACGGTTGGCGACTCCCATCACCTAGGTGTTTCACGGATCCAATTTCGTGCGAACACAATTGGCGACTCCGCTGGGGAAGAAGAGAAGATTACACGATGAATCCCGACTCCAAAGACGGAAGCATCGTCAACCCCGACAACATCATCGTCGTCACGCTCGACGATCTATCCGAAGATGAGCGGCGAGAAGTCGAACGACAACTCGAAGAGGAGCAGGCAGAGCGACTCCGGCAAAAGTTGGCCGGCTACCAGAAGACGAGAAACGGCGTCATCAAGAAGGTAGTCGTGCCGAGTCCACCTCCTGCGCTCAAACCCGAGGTAAGTAAACCGACCTGTCCCGATGAAATTGCTCATCTGATTGACGTGTCGGTAGCCAGCAAATACGGCACCGAGATAGACAAATCGGCACAGCTATTCGCTCGGGTGGTGAATAGCCGATTTGACGAATTCAAGGAGCAACTCGCTAAGGACTTACAGAATAGCCTGCCGGGTCAGGTTAGATCCACAGCCTTACAAGTTCACAATGAGCATCGGAATAAACAGCCGATGTACCCTGACCATGACAGAGTCGATCATCGGATGGAAGTCGCCCCCATGATCACGACTTCTGTCAATCCGACTTCGGCGCCTAGTTCTTCCAATAACGACCGAAGTCTGAGCCTTAGCGTGAACGTCCCACAACCATACTATCAAACAGTCACGTACAAACACACCACCTATCCCACCTCTCGGTACCGGAGTCCCCCACGGGCCGGTTCCAGAAACATATTTCAACCCACAACAAGTCCAACCTGAATTGCCACAACCAACTTCACGCACCCCACTAGCCGATATGAGTTTCAAGGATCAACTCGCCGGGGTTCTCAGGGAACTCGGCGTAATACCTAAGGATGGATCTCGTGGTTACCTAAAACCATATCCCGAGAGTTACGACACAATGCCATACCACCGCGGGTTCAGAATCCCTGATTTTGTCAAATTCACAGGGGAGGACAATAGGTCGACTTTTGAGCATATAGGGCAATTCTTGGCCCAAAGTAGTGAAGTCGGCACATCAGACATCTATAGGATAAAGCTCTTTCCTTTGTCATTGTCGGGTACTGCCTTTACGTGGTTCACCTCGCTCGCTCCTAAGTCTATCACGTCTTGGGCTCAACTAGAACGGCAGTTTCACGATTACTTTTATAGTGGCGAGACCGAGCTCAGACTCTCGGATTTGACGATGGTTAGACAAAAGTACAATGAACCGGTTTGTGATTACATTAGAAGATTCAGAGAGGTTAAGAACCGGTGCTTTAGTTTAACTATAAACGAGAAAGATCTTGCCGACCTCGCTTTTTCGGGTTTGCTCGCCCATATCAAGGACAGACTAGAGGGCCAAGAGTTCCTAAGCATTAGCCAAGTCGCTCAGAGGGCTGTAGCGCAGGAGAACCGCGCTAAGGAAGTCAAACCTTATAGCCGGTTCGGAGATGCTAAGAGCAAAGCCAAGGAAAAGTCGGCAGTCAATGTTATAGCGTACGAAAGCAGCTCGGACAGTGAGGACGACGCTGACATATGCATTGCCGAGTGGGTTCATGCACCCAAGTCAAAACCCTTCGTTTGTCCGGCTCTCAAGCCTACACCCACTCGGAAGGAAGAGATTCGGTATACTTTTGACATTAGCAAATGCGACAAGATTTTTGACATGCTCCTGCAGGGAAATATGATTAGAGTGAGGGAAGGACACGTGTTCCCATCGGCAGACGAGTTGGGCAAAAGAGCATATTGTAAGTGGCATAACTCTTTTTCTCATGCTACTAATGACTGCAATGTGTTTCGTCGGCAGGTGCAATCGGCCATTAATGACGGATGATTGACGTTTGCTCAAAGTACCAAGATGAAACTTGACAGTGATCCTTTTCCAATCAATGTGATCGACTTGGAGAAGAAGAAGGTGTTAATTCGGTCGGAACAGGCCGAGTCAACAAAAGGGAAGAACGTCGTCATCGACGATAAAGCGGCTCCAAGGATGATCAGATCGAGCCCCTCTCCCACTTCAGAGACGATCAGCTCGAACTCCTCGCCGACTTCTAAGATGATCAAGCCAAAAAATCCAGAAGTCGGAGTCTGGAAGGTTAATCGAGGGAAGAGTCAAGCCGTGAAGCCAAAGCCGACGGTGAAACAGTTGTTGGATAAGTACACGACCAACGATGTGTTCACTCGGCTTCGAGGAGCTAAGCGCCCCAGGTCTCCTCCCCGACAAGGTTTTGGTGGTCCCGAGTGCTGGCAGGAAGGTCCTTACGTACAACCACCATACCTTGCTACAGGTCCGGCATACTGGGGAGGCACGCACCCGTTCTACCCGCAGTGCCCTCCGTGGGGTTTCAACCCTTGGGCGCTACACCCGGTTGGACCAATCGGCATGTTCCAGCCGAGTTGGATCCCGTACAGGTCCGGGTTCAGAGAACAGCCCCACGGGAAAAGAACCCGGTTCGAGGTAGGAGTTCGGGCGTGGAACCGACTCGCCACTCGGCGCAAGGCACCTGACGTTCCAAGTCGGCTGGCGGTCCCAAGGAGTGTTTGGGGAAGTAGCTCGCCGACCAGGCAAGTCTGGGTACCAGTCAAGCGCGCTGAGTCCGAACCCAGAGATCACACAATGACCTTATCCGAGTCGGACGAAGCAAGGACCACCCGAGTCCCAGAGAGAAGTCGACCACAACGGTCGGCCGTGTTAATCAACTCACAGATTAACTCGGCTTCACCAACGGGGACTCGGCATGTACGGTTCGGCACAGTGGACGACTCGGACGAACCAGAGTCCAGCAATACAGCGGGACCCGATGCCCGTAAAACAACCATTGAACCAGCGCCAAGTCAGCAAGCTAAGAAGATCAAGGCGGTTGAACCAGGAACAAG
The DNA here is from genome assembly GCA_019208055.1 of Stipa capillata. Taxonomy (NCBI): domain Eukaryota; kingdom Viridiplantae; phylum Streptophyta; class Magnoliopsida; order Poales; family Poaceae; genus Stipa; species Stipa capillata. The sequence goes on along the minus strand of JAGXJF010005714.1, from coordinate 36,473 downwards.
ACCAAAGCCGCAATGGTGCCCCACGGGACTCACGCACTCTCAGAAGCGGAGGGTCCAGCGGCTGCGAGCACTCGAGCTCAGGGAGGAGCTCGTTGAGAAGAAACGCGATGAATGGTTCAACCAAGCCAGGCCAATGAAAAACATGAAGATGACTTGGAAGGAGAAGCGCATTGCAAAGGAGGAAGACGACGCTGCCAGCAAGGATGTCGGGGAGATGCCCGCCGACATGGACATCAATATGGTGTTCAAATTGCCTATCTAGTTCCGCGCCCCCGAGTCGGAAGTCGCTGAGCTTCTGCTTGGTCCAAGCAACGCCATATTCGAAAAGCCAGAGAAGCACAGGCAGCACCTGAAGCCTCTATTCATCAAGGGCCATATCGATGGAAAACCGATCGGCCGCATGCTCGTCGATGGCGGCGCCGGGGTCAACATCATGCCGCTTTCGGTGTTCTCCAAGTTAGGCCGAAAGGAGTCCGAGTTGATGAAGACAAACCTGGGACTCAGCGGTTTCTCAGGGGAGTTATCCGAGGCCAAGGGCATACTATCGGTAGAACTCATAGTCGGAAGCAAAACCTTGCCGACTGCATTTTTCGTGGTCGACGTCAAAGGCTGATATAACATGCTCTTGGGGCGAGATTGGATACACGCCAATTGTTGCATCCCCTCTACCCTGCATCAGTGCTTAATCCAATGGGTAGATGAGGATGTTGAAGTAATTGAAGCAGACAACTCGGCTTGCATTGCTTTAGCCGAGACCACAGTCGATTGGCAGCACGGTGACATGAGGTGTCTGTCGGGTAGGAATTTATCCGACTACGACTATGTCAGTATCGGTAAAGACGGGTTCATACCGATACAAGCGCACCCAGCTTGTATAGCTCGGCTTAATGATTTGTCTTTATAAATGAATAAAGAAGATAGCATTGAGTGGCTACAAAAGCGCACCGAGGAATATCGTTCGGGCAAGAACGATATGCATGAGACTATCGAAGATTTTGACGACATGGAGAAGCTCGGACAAGGGTTCTCGTCGGCCGACCCACTTGAAGAAGTTGATATTGGCGATGGGGACGTGTCCCGACCAACATTCATCAACGCCAATATGGAAGTCGGCCAGAAGAATAAGGTATGTGCGCTACTCAAAGAGTTCGTAGATTGCTTTGCTTGGAATTATACAGAGATGCCCGGGTTGAGTCGAAGCCTGGTCGAACACAAGTTACCTATCAAGGCCGGCTTCAGACCTCACAAGCAGCCACCTAGGCGTTTCAACCCTAACTTGTATGATCGCATCAAAGAAGAGGTCGACCGACTAGTGAAGGCGGGATTCATTCGGCCATGCAGGTATGCCGAGTGGATTTCAAACATTGTACCGGTTGAGAAAAAGAATACCGGGAAGATTAGGGTATGTATAGACTTCAGGGATTTGAATAAAGCCACGCCTAAGGATGAGTACCCTATGCCTATAGCCGACATGTTGATAAACGATGCCTCCAGACACAAAGTACTTAGCTTCTTAGATGGCAATGCCGGGTATAATCAAATCTTTATGGCCGAAGAAGACATGTTTAAAACTGCCTTTCGTTGCCCCGGTTTTGTCGGGTTGTTCGAGTGGGTTGTCATGACATTCGGTTTGAAGAATGCGGGTGCCACTTATCAGCGTGCTATGAACTTAATCTTTCATGATCTCTTAGGCATTGTGTTAGAAGTCTATATTGACGACATCGTCGTCAAGTCGGATGGCTGTGAACACCACTTAGCCGACTTGCGACTAGCCTTTGAAAGAATGCGTTGGTATGGGTTGAAGATGAACCCGCTCAAATGCGCGTTTGGAGTGTCGGCTGGTAAGTTCTTAGGGTTCATAATTCATGAACAAGGTATAGAGATTGACCCGAAGAAGATAGAGGCCATTAGGAAGTTAGGAGAGCCGACATGCAAGAAAGAAGTGCAGAGTTTATTAGGGAAGATAAACTACTTAAGACGATTTATATCTAACCTGGCGGGTAAGATTGAATCGTTTGTCCCTTTGCTTCGGCTAAAGAACGAAGCCGAATTCACTTGGGGGGCAGAGCAGCGAGATGCCTTTAATAGTATCAAGAGATACTTGTCGAGTCCTCCAGTGCTTCGAGCACCCAAGTCGGGAGTTCTGTTCCGACTATACATTGCTGCACAAGACAAAGTACTCGGCGCGGTGCTAACTCAAGAAGTCGATAAGAAGGAGTACATCATCGCATATGTAAGTCGCCGACTACTCGACACCGAAAGTCGGTACGTGTTCATCGAGAAGCTATGCTTATCCTTGTTTTACGCATGCTCCAAGTTTCGGCATTATTTGCTTTTGAGTACATGTATAGTGTCTTGCCAAGTCGATGTGATTAAGTATATGTTGCAGCAACCAATTCTTAGCGGACGAGTTGGAAAATGGGCTTATGCATTAATAGAATTTGATTTAACATATGAGTCGTTGCGTGCCATGAAAGGTCAAGTTGTCGCCGACTTCATTGTTGATCATAGGATTAGCGATGAAGAAGATGTTAGTTATGTTGGCATATGCCCGTGGAAACTTTACTTTGATGGATTGGTTTGTAGAAGCGGGCAAGGCATTGGTAGTGTTTTAGTTTCACCAGAGAATGTCGTTTATGAATCATCGGTCCGGCTAGAGTATCCTTGCACTAATAACCAGGCCGAGTATGAGGCACTGTTGTTTGGTTTACAAAGCTTAATAGACATGGGGGTAAGGGATATAGATGCTTTTGGAGATTCATTGTTAGTAGTTCAGCAAGTCAATGGAGAATTTCAGTGTTTTGATGGATTGCTGAATAGCTATTTAGACCGATGTTTAGATATAATCAAGCTCCTAGATACTTTTAATATCATCCATGTGCCTAGAGAGGAGAACTCCAGAGCCAATTACTTGGCACAGCAAGCATCCGGGTACCAAGTCAGAAGAGGAAAGTTTTTCATATCGAGAGAGCCGATGCTCGTTGCTGTCAAGGGCCAGGCCGACTTGTTGGAAGTCGAAGCCGACTCGTGTAGATCCAGTACCGACTCGGGGGGCAACAGTTTAACACAGGATGCCGAGTCATTAAGCGATTTGGAAGTTCATGATTGGAGGGCACCTTTAGTTAGTTATTTGAAAAATCCGAGTCAAACAAGAGATAGGAAGATTCGGCGGCAAGCTATAAAGTACACCTTGTTTAATGACGAGTTGTATCGCCGAACAATAGATGGGGTATTATTGAAATGCTTAGATCCCGACCAGTCAAGGGTAGCTATGGGAGAAGTACATGAAGGAATATGTGGAACCCATCAGTCGGCTCCTAAGATGCAGTGGTTATTGAAGAGGGCAGGATTCTATTGGCCGACTATGTTAGAAGACTGTTTTCGGTATTATAGAGGATGTAAAGCATGTCAGAAGTTCGGGAACATACAATTAGTGCCCGCGGCTAAGATGAACCCTATTATAAAGCCGTGGCCATTTAGAGGATGGGGTTTAGATTTTATTGGGGAAATACACCCTGCTTCGTCGAAAGGTCATCGTTTTGTCCTTGTAGCTACAGATTATTTCACTAAATGGACCGAAGCAGTTCCTTTAAGGAATATGACTCATAAGGAAGTGATTAGCTTTGTTTTAGAGCATATCATTCATAGGTTCGGTATCCCTCAAACCCTGACGACTGATCAGGGTGCGTCCTTTATGTCTCACCAATTCAGTGAGTTTGCCGAATCCTTTGGAGTCAAGTTGTTGAACTCGTCGCCTTATTATGCCCAAGCTAATGGACAGGCCGAGTCTAGCAATAAGACTTTGATCAAGTTGATAAAGAAGAAAATTGAGGAACATCCGAGAAGGTGGCACGAAGTTCTCTCGGAAGCATTGTGGGCCTATCGAATATCTAAGCATGGGGCAACCCGAGTGACACCATTTGAGTTGGTATACGGGCAGGAAGCAGTATTACCTGTGGAAGTTAAATTACAAGCTCTTAGGATAGCCAGGCAAAACGACTTGTCGGCTGAAGATTATAGCCACCTGATGATAGATAGGATAGACGACGTTTCGGAAGAAAGGTTGAAAGCCTTACGAGAAATCGAAAAGGAGAAGTTGAGAGTTGCTAAGGCTTACAACAAAAGAGTAAAGGAAAAATCGTTTCAGATAGGAGATCTAGTATGGAAGACGATTTTACCTATTGGGACTAGGAACAACAAATTCGGCAAATGGTCGCCGAGTTGGGAGGGTTCGTATAGAATTGTCGAGATCGTCCCTGGGAACTCTTATCTTGTAGAATCTTTGCAAGGGGAATGGTTATCTAAGGCTCTTAATGGGAAATATCTGAAAAGGTATTACCCGAGTGTGTGGCAAATGGCTTAACAAGATCCATGGCCGATATGTCCTTTATAAGTATCGCCCTAAGCAATGGTGTAGTTCACGGTGTTTTTAGCAAATGCAATTATGCCAAAAAGCAGGGGGGCATGTGTTTGTAGCATAATTTGGCTCGAGGATTTACTTGGTTAGCCAAATTAAGTATTAGGTTTTGCTGGAAGTTGGTATAATGAAACTAACAGTATGGATGCAGCATTCACTCTCAAATACAGGTCGCATTTGCAGCCGAGTAGCTCGAACGCTCGCAGTATCTCTGATCCCGAGTGCTCGCGGCGTTTCCGAGTGCTCCCAAGTGCCCGTCATGCTCCGAGTACGAAGGCACTCGCAGAAGTTCCCGAAGACCCGAGCAGTCAGAGGCATTCCCGAGCGCTCATATCCCGAGTACTACGTCATCAAGTCGCGAGCAGTACCTCTGAGCGTTCAACAGTGGCGACCCCGAGCACTCGCGACATCGAGCGCCATCGACCCCGAGCACTTGTACTCGCGTTCCCGAGTATTAGTGGACTCGAGTACTAGCGGTCCCGAGCGCTGGCAATTCCGAGTGACGGCACGTCCGAGTACCGAACACCCGGGACCGTGTTCTCGAGTACTGATGTTTCAGAGTGCTCAAGTCCCCGAGAGGGCACAAGTCGGACAGAACCAAGTCTCAGCAGATCCAAGTCGCAGCGCTACCCTTCAAGACTTATCCGACACGGAGACTTAGGGAAAGAGTCTTAGTGAGAAAGGAATTGATTGCGGATTCGGAAAGGACTCTTGGTTCGTTTGGACAGGTGTCTCGTACCCGAGAAAGAGTCCTGAGCGATGGGAAAGTCATATGTATATTAGATCAGGATCCTTTAAATAAGGAAAGAGATATATTTGTAAACAGATTAGGATTAGGAGTCCAGATCTCCTACGGGAAGACCAGCCGCCCTATAAATATGTAAAGGGTGACGGCCGATTGATATATCCAACAATCGACACAAATCAATCTATTACTTTTACCTTTACTTTTCTGTTCTAGTTGTAGATCTTTATCGTTTTGCGCTGAAAAACGATCGGTTCTTCTGCACGTAAGTCAGAGGATCTTTGTTGCTTTGCTCGGAAAGCAATCGCTCGTCGTACGCGTAAGTATGATAGTTATCCTTTGTTGCTTTGCTCGAAAAGCATCCGTTTATCGTACACGTAAGTACGGTTGGCGACTCCCATCACCTAGGTGTTTCACGGATCCAATTTCGTGCGAACACCATCTTCGGCAGAGAGGTCAACTGGGTGATGGAGAGGAAAAGTTTGGCAAGCTCAAGTTCACAATGCCCAAGTTCTCCGGTGATTCCTTTGATCCTGAAGAATACCTCACATGGGAGCTAAAGGTGAACAAGGTCTTTCGGATGCACAATTACTCTGAAGAGAAGAAGGTTGCGATGGCTTCCCTAGAGTTTGATGGGATATGCGTTGATTTGGTGGGAGCAAGTGCAGAATCAGCGAGATGAGCATGGTGAGCTACCAGTCATGTCTTGGGCGGAGATGAAGAGAGAGATGCGGGCCCGCTTTGTGCCCAAGTACTACAAGCGAGACCTCTTCAAGAAGCTCCAAGACCTCAAGCAAGGCAGTCGGTCAGTTGAGGAATATTTCAAGGAGATGGAGACCGCCTTGATCCGAGCTAATGTCCAAGAGACCGAAGAGCAGACTATGGCCCGTTTCTTGGCCGGGTTGAATCATCCAATCAAGCGCATCGCCGACTACCAACCCTACAACACCGTTGTGGAGTTAGTGCATCAAGCCATCAAGGCCGAGCGCCAAGTACAAGAAGATGCTCGCTACTCCAAGACTTCAACCTATGCCGCACGTACCACTCCATACACTCCACGTGCCACGGCGGTTGCTCCTCGCCCCACTTCGAGTGCTAAGTTTGCTCTCAAGGCCAACCTCAACTAAGTCAGAAAGTCACATGGGAGGTGGAAGTACAAGCGTGCGTCAATGGACAAATGCGAGCCGCCCTACCACCTCATCTTCAAAGGATGCCCCCGCTAGAAGCAATGCTTCCTCAATGGCTTCAACGGGCAAGACCCGTGACATTGTTTGCTTCAAGTGCCAAGGGCGTGGCCATATGCAAAGAGAGTGCCCCAATGCACGTGTGATGTTGATCACCGAAGAGGGCGAGTATGAGTCGGCAAGCGAAGGCGAGATTGATGCTATCCAAGAGGTAGCAAGGACTTGAGCAAGAAGGAGAGGAAGAGTATGGACAAGAGCGAATCTATTGCGAGACCGAGTCGGGACCATCACTCGTCGTCACCAAGAAGATCCTCACCGTCCAACTCCAAGATGAACCCGAGCAACGATGCAATCTTTTCCAAACCAAGGCCGCAATCGACGGCAAAACCATCAAAGTGATAATCGATGGTGGGAAGTTGTCACAACTTGGCGAGTCAAGAACTTTGCTCCAAGCTCAACTTGAAGTACAAGAAGCACCCTCGTCCTTATCATGTGCAATGGTTGAGCGATAGTGGCACCGTCAAGATACAATACACGGTGCAAGTTGCCTTCAAGATTGGAGCCTACCAAGACACCGTGGAGTGTGATGTAGTGCCAATGACGGTATGCCACCTTCTCTTGGGCCGACCATGGCAATATGATCGATCGGCACGCCACGATGGACACACCAAATGAGTATATCTTCCGGTGGCAACACAAGGAGTTCGTGCTACGGCCTATGACACCAAGCCAAATCATCGCCGACAATGCTCAGAAGTTGGCAAGGCTACAAGATGAGAAGAAAAGGAGTGAGCGAGAGAGCACCACCTTGAGTGACATCCACCATTCGGTGAGTGAGAGCCACAAGCCCAAATTGAGAGAAAAGAGCAAGGAAGAGAGTAGAGGCTTAGTGATGCTAGCCACCAAAGCCGAGATGAGAGGAGTGAGGAATAACCCATCTCCGCTACACTTTGTACTTGTGTACAAAGATGTAGTTGCTTTAGCTAACGACTCACCTCCACTTCCTCTAGCTATGTCTCGTGTTTTGCAGGAGTTCGAGGACGTCTTCCCCGATGAGATCCCGGCGGGACTTCCACCCATTCGAGGCATCGAGCACCGCATCGACCTCATCCCGGGAGCGCCTCTTCCCAACCGGCCGCCGTACCGCGCCAACCCCGAGGAGACCAAGGAAATACAACGTCAAGTACAGGAGCTACTTGACAAGGGGTATGTTCGCGAAAGCTTGAGCCCTTGTGCCGTTCCTGTCATTCTTGTCCCCAAAAAGGACGGCTCTTGGCGCATGTGTGTTGATTGTCGCGCTATCAATAATATCACTGTGCGATATCGTCATCCCATTCCTCGCTTAGATGACATGCTAGATGAGCTTAGCGGCGCAACCATTTTCTCTAAAATTGATTTGAAGAGTGGCTATCACCAAATAAGAATGAGTGAGGGAGATGAATGGAAAACCGCTTTCAAAACCAAATTTGGTCTTTATGAGTGGCTTGTTATGCCTTTTGGTTTATCTAATGCTCCTAGCACTTTTATGCGCTTAATGAATCATGTCTTGCGCCAATTCATTGGAAAATTTGTGGTAGTCTACTTTGATGACATTCTCATATATAGTAGAACGTTGCATGATCATGTTGCTCACATTAGGCAAGTTCTACTAGTGCTTAGGAATGAACGCTTATTTGCTAATCTTGAGAAGTGCACATTTTGTACGGAGAAGCTTGTGTTCTTAGGCTTTGTTGTTTCTACTCATGGCATAGAGGTAGATGAATCTAAAATTGAAGCAATTAAAATTGGCCTACCCCTATCAACGTGAGTCAAGTGCGTAGCTTCCATGGCCTAGCAAGTTTCTACCGTCGCTTTGTCAAAGATTTTAGTGCCATTGCTTCCCCTTGAATGAGTTAACTAGAAAGAATGTCCCTTTTGTGTGGAAGCAATCTCAAGAAAATGCTTTTCAAGAGTTAAAGAAACGCTTAACTGAGGCACCCTTGCTTGCTTTACCGGATTTCACTAAAACCTTTGAAGTAGAATGTGATGCTAGTGGGATCGGTATAGGAGGTGTGCTCATGCAAGAGGGTAAACCGGTCGCTTACTTTAGTGAGAAATTGAATGGTGCTCAACTTAATTACCCGGTTTATGACAAAGAATTGTATGCTTTGGTTCGTGTTCTTGAGGTGTGGCAACATTACCTTTGGCCAAAAGAGTTTGTTATTCACTCCGATCATGAGTCATTAAAATATCTTAAAGGCCAAGCTAAATTGAACCGTAGGCATGCAAAATGGGTTGAATTCATTGAAACATTCCCTTATGTAGTCAAATACAAAAAGGGTAAAGAAAATGTTGTGGCGGATGCTCTTTCCCGCAAAATGACCCTTTTGAATCAACTCGAAGTCAAGGTTTTGGGTTTAGAGTGCTTAAAAGATTTATATGCTAATGACCCTGAGTTTGCTTCCCCTTTTGCTAAATGTCGAGAAGGAAAGGGTTGGGACAAATACCATATGCATGAGGGTTTCCTCTTTCGAGCTAACAAACTTTGCATCCCCGAGTCGTCCGTGCGTTTGCTCCTTTTGCAGGAATCACATGGTGGCGGCTTGATGGGACATTTTGGGAGAGATAAAACCTACATGATGCTGTCCAACCACTACTATTGGGCGAAGATGCGACGAGACGTGGAGAGATTCGTCCAACGATGCATCACATGCCACAAAGCTAAGTCAAAACTGAACCCTCACGGTCTTTATACTCCACTTCCTGTTCCTAGTGCACCTTGGGAGGATATTAGTATGGACTTTGTGCTAGGATTGCCTAGGACCAAAACGGGGAGGGATTCTGTATTTGTGGTTGTGGATAGGTTCTCCAAAGATGGCACATTTTATTCCTTGCCACAAGACCGACGATGCTTCACATGTTGCCAATTTGTTTTTCAGGGAAATTGTGAGGCTTCACGGCGTGCCCAAGACCATCGTCTCCGACCGCGATGTCAAGTTCCTTAGCTATTTTTGGAAGACGTTGTGGGCCAAGTTGGGAGTCAAGCTCCTCTTCTCCACCACTTGCCACCCACAAACCGATGGGCAAACCGAGGTCGTCAACCGCACCTTATCAACTCTCCTCCGCACCATGATCAAGAAGAACTTGAAGGAATGGGAGGATTGCATTCCCCATGTGGAGTTCGCCTACAACCGTGCGGTACACTCTACCACAAGCTTGAGTCCCTTCGAGGTGGTGTATGGCTTCAACCCCTCTACACCCCTCGACCTTCTTCCACTACCGCTACACGAGCGAGTCAACATGGATGCCTCCAAGCGAGCGGTGTTCATCAAGAAGCTCCATGAGACGACAAGGGCCACCATCGAGCAACAAGTGCTTCGTCACGCCAATAAAGTCAACCAACGCAAGAAGAAGATGGTGTTTGACCCCGGTGACCTTGTGTGGGTTCACCTCCGCAAGGAGCGTTTTCCCGAAGAACGCAAGTCCTGTCACGGACCCGGAATTGCATATGATTCAGGGAACGCGAAGTCGCCAAGGACCGAAGGACTCGTCAGCCCGGTGGCACGGTACCTGCGCCGTACGCACCAAGACGGAACGATCCGACACCCGCCACTTGCGAGCCGGCCGGAAGCGACCAATCTTCCCAGAACCACATACGATTCCATAATCTGGTGAAGATTTAGAGTCGTTCCCAATCATTACTAGGCAAAACAGGGTCGGAGGAGCCCGGCAGTTCTACCCACACCCTAACCTAGCTCGAAGGCTAGTGGGTCGCTCGAAAGCCCGGTAGAACGCCCACACCCTGCCTGGCCGGCACAGCATCTCAGCCAGCGGGTCACTCAACCGATTCCTGCCCAACCTCGTAACAACCGGTACAACCGTAACCCTTCACGGCATACCCAAACGCTTCATAACATACACGCATTGCGTAAGGGCAGCCTGGAAATAACAACTCGGATATCACAACAAAGCTCTACAAATACAATATTAATAGTAACTGTCCACGATGGGACAACATATTACATCATTCGGCCATAACCGAAAACATATCCGAGTACGGAGAAATTAAACGACAGCGGAAACAAGGTAAATGAGTCCCACAGCGGCATAGTGACCGCTGAACAAAAGCTACGACCTATCCCATAGATCGACTAACTAACCGAGGAAACATCAATTTCAGGTATCATCGAAAAAATCTTCGACCACCGGCTCACCTGCAAGCTCTAGGAATATCCTAGGTGAGTACCAAGTACTCGCAAGACTTAATCGTGCTTGATTAAATGTCCTACACATGGACATACTACAACAGAAGTAAACATGGATGCTTCTCAGAGTAACAATATACATAAGGAAGTAACATCGATCTTTAAATAACATCACAAGTATTGCTACCCAAAATCCGATATCTCTTTCCCACGTGACTTCAAGCCCAGATCACCATCCAGATCCATATCCATTTCATAATAAGATCTCACTTGATCCATTTCCACTATCAATATACCACACATATCCAAATCCAGTTAATCCATCATAGCTCATTATCATTTAGTCCCTCGGACCGTTACCGACACCTCGATTCCTAAGGTGAGGTGGGTGCCTCACCACCTTGAGGTAGCTAGCCTCCAAGGAGTAGGCCCGCCCATCAACACCAAAGCGTCGAGTGCCGCTAACGTCCACGCGTGAAAAGGGAAAAGTGCATGATGAAGTCACCTCCGGTGGTATGGCGATTATCACACTCAAAACTTCATACACCGGGGTCGCCCCATCACTTCAATAAATACCACCTTATCCATCGTGCACCCACCCTCGGCTCTCCCATCTCACTTATTATCAATGTTCCAGTTGACTTAGAAATTTTGATTTGGGACCATCATTGACATTCGACATATCATACTCCAACCATCCCTCGATCTGACCAAATCCAATCACATTCCCTAGCATGCTAGTTATACAAACAATGCTCGAAAGAATAAAGCACACAATCAGGATTATACGAACAATATTAAGAATGCAATGCAACAAGCTCTGCTTGCCTTGAGTGCTAGGATTTAGCTCTTGCTCGGTGTCGTAAGCCGAGTGGTCTTCCTCTTCAGCCTCTGTTATGAATAACGCGAGTACCGGAAAAGAAGCAAAAAGGAATCCATAAGGTCCAGCATGTATGCATGATATGCTATGCTAAATATGCACTACTAGGGTGGCTTGAGGGTGATTGAACATTAGGATCGCCCAATTTTACTTGAGGGTTAGTAGAAATGGTGTGAAAAACCCTAAATGTGCATGCATGTCATTTTATGCGAGAATACAACGATTTAGGGTTAATAACATCAATGATAGGGCATGGCAAGGTGCTGGTTAGGGTCGTATGACGTAAGTAGTGTAAGTCACGAGGCCAATGTAAATAGGGTTACAATTGTCGAGCTAGGGTTTTACGAGGTGCGACGATGAAAGGGCTATCAACATGTAACCTTTCATGCATGTGCCATTACTAGAAATCTAGTGGTTCCTAATCGTAGGAAATCTCGCAAGGATTCCAGAACTATAAGATTCGTCGAAATCGGAGCTACGGATGCGAATCTAGGGTCTACGGACTCTCGAACATAACAACTCTTCCACCCTAGATATTTCCCTGTGCATGTAACCAAAACTAACTTTTGATTCAGCCAAAGTGTAGACCTTTTCATGAGGTTTCCAAATATATAAAAATATTTCAATTTGGAGTTGTGGTTCAAAAGATATGAGGGTTTGAAAACTGGTACAAAACCTGCCCTAAAATTTCAAAACCCTAAATGCTACTAGTACCCGAAGGCTACCCGACCCATCTGCAAATCTAACGTGCACCCGAGAATGCCACCCTAGAATCCTAATACTTAACCGCTCGGGCTGACAGGTGGGGTCCTCTGGTCAGGGCTGACTGGACCACCGAGTCCCAGTCAGCTGCTGACTGGACCCGGGGACCCCAATCAGACAGCGCCACCTCACCCTACCTCTCTCTCTTTTCTCTCTCTCTCGGAACCGGCCGGAGCTAGGGCTCAGACGGTGGAGGTTCGCCGGAGAACTCGCCGGGGTTAGCTTCGGGGCTCTTCTTGCCTGGGGGAAAAGTCCAGAAGGATCAGGGGCTCACCCTGAGCACGCCTCGGTGGTCGGGGAGGAAGGAGGAGGCCGGGAAGGAGGTCTACGACGGGGAGGAGCGGCGAGGAGGTTCGGGTCGTCGGCGACGAGGGGTTTCCAGAGGCAGATCTGCGAGAAAAAGAGTAGGGGGATGTTTAGTAGGAGGAGAGGAAGCTAGGGGGGAAGAAAATGGGAGCTGGGGAGGACCAGAACGTGCTCGGGGACTCGCCGGGGTCTTCGGCCGGAGTTGAGGACGAAGGCGGCGGGTCAGTGATTCTGGCGCGGATCTGGGGAGAAAAAGGGAGGGGGAGATAAGGGGGAGCTCAAGCCTGCTTGTAATCGAAGAAGGGGAGCTCGGGGCTTACTGGAGGTGGAGCAATTGCTCGCCGGAGCTCGGGACCGGAGAGGGAGGAGAAGGCTCGGGCTCGGAGAAGAAGGGAGGGGAGGCTAGGGTTTCTGGTGGAGTGAGGAGGGGAGGAGGAAGGCTGTCGGGACGGCGGTTTTATAGGGCGGCGAGGGCTTCGGACCGCCGGTCGGAACAGGGGGGCGCCGCCCCCCTCGGCCTCTGGCCGGCGGCGACGTGGAAGGGGAGGTGCTGACGCGCGGGCCCGGGGCGCGGCACTGAGAGGGAAGGAGGCTGACAGGCGGGGCCGGCCTGTCAGCGGGAGAAAGCGGGGGCGCGGGGCGCGCGGGGAGAAGATGGGCCGGCCGAGGCGGCCCAATAGGCCTCGGCCTGCGCTCCTTTTTTTTTCTTTTTCCTTTTCCTTTTCTTTTTCTTTAGCCACAGTATCACCCCTCTCGTCATTTTATGTACAAATCTTGCTCCAATTGCTTTGAAATTTTTACCAGACCTCCCTAGAATTATTTGTGAGCTACTGTGCAAGTTTGAACCAATTTGGAGCTGATTTGAATGGGGTGTCCAGTTCAAATTTGAATTAGGATCCGAATTAGGGTTTACACTGCGACTAGGCCCTAGTTAATTTCAAAAATTCTGGAATTGCTCATAGGATTAGGGTTTCTACTGTTGAAACTATTGGTGAAGTTTGGGAGGTTCGTATTCACTAAAAATGGTTCTATCGTCGAAGCCCTAATTCCAGCTCCTTCAGGGTTTTAGGGTTAGGGACGGAGATGTTAGAAAAGGAATTCATCGAGAGGGTTCACTGGCCCCACCCAGTTGCTAATGTATTTATCGAAGTTCAATACTTCAAATAAGTTGATTGGTGTTGTATAACCTATCCACCGAGGATGAGATACGCACGTATTCTATAAAGAAAAATTGATATACAACTAAGTTTAAACAAGGTGTGGGTGATGATGGCATGTATGCATGAATGCAACAAATACCTAGTTTGATTACAATTGGGTATTACAAAACCTACCCCCCTTAAAAAGATCTCGACCCGAGATCTCTAACGATCGACAAACAAGGTTGGGAACTCGGTCTGGAGCCACTCTTCGCGTTCCCAGGTGGCTTCATCTTCAGTGTGGTTGCTCCATTGTACCTTGAAGAATTTGATGGTGCGGCTTCGAGTCTTGCGCTCCATTTCATCGAGAATACACACTGGATGTTCCCGATAAGAGAGATCTTCATGTAGCACTTCCATCTGAGGGTTGATCTTCGTCTCGGGGATGCGATGGCAAGCCTTCAACTGAGAGACATGGAAGACGTCGTGCATTTGGGACAGTTCTGGAGGTAACTCCAACTGATATGCAACGGTTCCTCGTTTGGCTAAGACTCGATAAGGCCCAATATAACGAGGGGCCAGTTTTCCTTTCATTCCAAAGCGGTGGACTCCTTTGAATGGAGTGACCTTAAGATACACACTATCTCCAATCTGAAAGGTGACTTCGCGACGACGGGGATCGGCATAACTCTTTTGCCTGGACTGAGCTTCACGAAGTCGTTGACGGATGTGGTGAACTAATTCTTCAGCTTCTTCGATTGGGTTAGGTCCAAAGCATTGTCTCTCACCGGTTTCTGACCAGTTCAATGGGGTTCTGCATTTCCTTCCATAAAGTACTTCAAATGGTGCCATTCCGAGGCTAGTCTGATAACTGTTATTGTAGGCAAATTCTGCATACGGCAAGTATTCTTCCCAATTGGATCCGGCTGTGAGGGCACAAGACCTTAACATGTCTTCGAGGATTTGGTTTGTCCGTTCTACCTGACCTCCAGTTTGGGGATGGAAGGCGGTGCTGAATGACAGGGAGGTTCCCATAGCCTTGTGCAGACATTTCCAGAATCGGCTGGTAAATTGGGTGCCTCGGTCTGAAACGATTCTCACGGGAACGCCATGAAGACAAACAATTCGAGAGATATACAATCTTGCTAGTTGGCTTACTTTGTGTGTGGTCTTTACGGGGATGAAGTGAGCGACCTTGGAAAGGCGGTCCACAATCACCCATACTGCATCATTGCCTTTGGGGGACTTTGGTAATCCAACTACAAAATCCATGCTAATCTCTTCCCATTTCCACTCGGGAAGTGGGAGGGGCTGAAGTAGCCCTGCGGGTCTCTGGTGCTCGGCCTTTACGCGACGGCATATGTCGCACTCGGCGACATAGCGGGCAATCTCCCGTTTCATTCGGGTCCACCAGAATCGCTGACGGAGATCTTGGTACATTTTGGTACTTCCGGGATGAATGGTTAGCAGAGAGTTGTGTGCCTCATGAAGGATTTGATCTTTTAGCTGCTGATCCTTGGGTACCACGAGCCGCTTTCCAAACCACAGCACTCCATGCTCATCTTCAGTGAAACAAGTGGTGGTACCATCCCTTATCTTTTCTCTGATCTTCTGCATACCAACATTCTGAACTTGAGCAGTCTTAATTTGGTCTTCTAAGGAGGGTTTTATCTCAAGGGTGGCGAGGGATCCTTGCTCAATCATCTCCAAGTTGAGCCGCTGAAATTCTTCGTGAAGCGGGGGTTGCTGCTCCATAATCATGGTGTTGTTACAATAAGCTTTCCGACTAAGCGCATCAGCAACAACGTTGCGCCTTGCCGGGGGTATAATTTAGACCTAAATCATAATCCTTGATTAGCTCAAGCCATCTTCTTTGGCGGAGGTTCAGATCTGGTTGGGTGAACAAATACTTCAAGCTTTTATGGTCTGAATAGATCTCGCAACGATTACCGATGAGGTAATGTCGCCAGATCTTTAGGGCATGCACTACTGCGGCTAATTCCAAGTCATGGGTTGGGTAATTGGCTTCATGAGGACGTAGCTGTCGTGAAGCATACGCGACAACTTGGCCTTCTTGCATGAGAACACATCCTAAACCATTTCGAGAGGCGTCACAGTAAACCTCGAAGTCCTTATGGATGTCAGGGAGGATAAGCACCGGGGCTGATGTCAGCTTCTCTTTGAGTTTTTGAAAACTCGCTTCACATTTGTCAGACCAAACAAACTTGGTATCCTTTTTCAATAACTCTGTCATGGGCTTGGCTATAGAGGAGAATCCTTCAATAAACCGACGATAATAACCGCTAATCCAAGGAAGCTACGAATCTGAGTAACTGATCTAGGTGACTTCCATTCCTGGACGGCTTGCACTTTGGTTGGTTCGACGGCAACACCTTCGGCTGAGAGAACGTGGCCCTAAGAATTCCACTTGATGTTTCCAAAACTCACACTTCGAGAACTTCGCATAGAGGCGATGTTCACGAAGCTTATCTAATGTCATTCTTAAGTGATCTTCATGTTCTGCTTCAGATTTGGAGTAAATAAGGATGTCATCAATAAAGACGACCACGAATCGATCGAGGTACTCCATGAATACTGAATTCATGAGTTGCATGAAAGTGGAGGGGGCATTGGTCAATCCGAAGGACATGACTGTATACTCGTATGATCCATAGCGAGTAGTGAAAGCCGTTTTTGGGATGTCTTCAGATCTGATTTTTATTTGGTGATAGCCCAGGCGAAGGTCGATTTTGGAGAAGACACAAGCTCCGGTCAATTGATCAAACAGGTCGTCAATCCGAGGAAGCGGGTACTTGTTCTTCACTATGAGTTTGTTTAACGGACGGTAGTCAACCACCATCCGTAAACTTGAGTCCTTCTTCTTCACGAACATTGCGGGGCATCCCCATGGTGAGGAACTGGGTCTGATAAACCCTTTGCTCTCAAGCTCCTGAAGTTGCTTCTTCATCTCTAACAGCTCGTTTGGGGGTATTCGGTAGGGACGCTTTGAGACAGGGGCTGTACCGGGTGGAAGGTCAATGACGAACTCCACGGTACGGTCAGGGGGCATTCCAGGCAACTCCTCGGGGAAAACATCGGGATACTTACAAACTACTGGAACTAGTTCAATATCCTGGTCTTGGGTGCCAACCATGGCAAACAAATGTCCCAGAGGAGGGGGTTGATACAAAGGTAACTGTCTTGCCCGAATCAGCTACAAGTGAGACAGATCTTTTGGCACAGTCAATCCTGGCATTATGCTTGGTTAACCAATCCATTCCTAGAATCACATCCAACCCTTTTGACTTTAATACCACCACATTGGTTAAGAAGGTCTCTCCACCAATTTCTACCTTAACATCCTTGCAAACCAGTTCGGTCTTTAGCTCCGAAGCAGGGGTTGCAATAAGGAGCGGAGGATGTAAAGCTGATGAAGGAATATGATGCTCATGTGCAAATTTACTGGATATAAAGGAATGCGATGCTCCGGAATAGAAAAGTACGGTTGCGGGAGTTGAGTTTACTGAAAACGTACCCAGCACTACTTTTGGTACATCCTGAGCATCTTCGGCGGTGACATGGTTGACTTTGCCACGGCCGGGGGCTTGGGGCTTATTGGGGACTGGTCTTCTGGCTTGGGGATTCCCTCTTGCCTGACCCTGCTGCATATTTGGGGCAAAGGCGTGCCCGACGCGAGGGTGTAAACAGGCATTCGCAAAGTGCCCCATGTTTCCACAATTATAGCACTTCACTTTGCTCATATCAAAGGTGGACCTCTGCTGGCCTCCCTGAGGCCGAGGCTGAACTCTCCATGGTTGAGGCTGAGGAGCATATCCTTGAGGTCTTGATGGGTAAGGCGCTGCTGGGCGGGGTGGTTGTGGCTGCCACACCCGCGGCTTTTGTGAACTGCTTGCGGCTGATTTCTGAATCTCTCTTTCGCGCTTGCGATTCTGGCTGAGAACGGACTCTCTTGCTTCTATGTTAATGACTTTATCCACCAAGTACTGAAAGTCGCGCACGTCAACAGTGGCTAGCCTTGCCCGCATCTCATCATTCAATTTGTCCATAAAGTGCCGAACCTTCTCTCTATCGGTGGAAACTTCCTGAGAGGCATACCGCGATAAGTGGTTGAATTCGCGAAGGAATTTGTAATACCCAAAGTCGATAGATAGGTTTTTGATTTGCATCCATGCATACATGTCATCATCCTCACCCCCACCTCAATTAAACTTAGATGTAATATGAATATACTTTATAGAATATGTTAATATCTCATCCTCGGTGGATAATTGTTGCAAACACCAATCAATTTATTTGAAGTAACTCAATTAACAATATCGTCGATAAGGGTGGTTGAAGTCATCGAACCTTCCGGTGAATCCTCGCCCCTAACACCAAATCCTAAATATGCTAGAATTAGGGTTTCGACGAATGAAGCAAACTCTAGTAGAGGAAATGTTCTAAGACTCCATGAATAGCCTAAAAGGGGATACCCCTAGCCCCTGACCAATTCCTAGAAATTGTGGACATGTCTAGGGCTCAATTCTAGCTCGAATCCGAATCCAAACCCTAAATCGAATTTGAATAGGAACCTAGGTCAAATCAGTCCCAAAATGATTCAAACTCCTGCAGTAGCTCAAGTATAATATTATGAACCTCCTGTAAAAATTTCAAGTTAATTGGAGCTGATTTGGTACATAAAATGTCATGGGGAATAAAACTGGAATGTATAAAAAGAAAAATAAAATGAAACCCTAATCCTCCCCTGGGCCGAAACCCCTTTCCCTCGGGCGGCCCATCTCCTCGGCCCGCTCAATCCCGCGCGCGCTCCCCTCTCCCCTCTCACTGCCGCGCCCCGGGCCCGCCTGTCGGGTTCCTCCCTCCACGTCGCCGCCGGCCGCTGGCCATGGTGGGCGGTGCTCCACCCCCGGAGCCCCTGTCCGAGTCGCCGCCGCCCCTTAAAAGCTCCCTCCCGACAGCCCCCATTCTCCCCTTCCTCACATCCTCCACCCAGAACCCTAGCCCCGGTGCTCTTCTCCCCGCGCCACCACTTCTCCCCGAGCTCCGGTACCTTCTCCGGTGAGCCACCCCACCTCCAGTAGCCTCTCCGGAGCGCCATTGTCTTCCTTCCAAGCTTTCCCGCACCTCCCTGCACCACCTCCGCCCTTCCTCCTCGAGAAACCGTGCCGGTTCCATCGATTACATCGTCGCCTCCTCCAAGTCCGGCCAGACTCCGACGAGCGATTCCCCTCAGTCCAGTGGTCCTCCTCTCCCATTTTCTTCACCCCAAGATTTCTCTCCACTCCCTTAACCTTCCCGTGTACTTCCCGTTGCAGATCCACGCCTGGAGCACCTCCTGCACCGACGACCGAAGCTTGCCGCCGCCGCTCGCCGTCGCCAGCCCTCCTCGGTGTTCCTCAGTCCTCCCCGAGCACCAAATCGGGTCCGGGGTGAGCTCCTCGACCTTCTGCCACCTTCCCCGAGCCCGACCGGGCCCTGGAGCCACCTCCGGTGATGCTCCGGCGAGCCCTCCGCCGCCCGAGTGCTTTCTCCGGCCGGCCCCGAGTGAAGAAAGAGAGAGATGGAGCGGGAAAGAGAGAGAGGGGCGCGTGGCGCTGTCTGATTGGGCCTCAAGCTCCCGAGCCACTGACCTCGGGGGCCCACTGGTCTGTCGGTACGGTTTATGAGGGTGAGGTTTGGGGTGCGCTCTCGGGTAGATTTAGCCGTGGCATGTGCGCAGCAGAGAGAGAAGGGGGTAGTCTCGGGTAGCTCTAGCAATTAGGGTTAGGGTTTGTTAGGGCAGATTTTGCACCAAAATTCAAATGACCATAACTTTTAAACCACAACTCCAAATTGAAATATTTTTATATATTTGGAAACCTCATGAGAAACTCTACAAGATGGATGAATCAAAAATTTATTTTGGTTACATGCACAGGGTGATATTTAGGGTGGAAGTTTGCTACGTCCGAGAGCCCGTTAACCCTAGAATCTTCACCCTAGCTCCGATTTCGACGATCTTTACATTTCTGGAATCCTCGCGAGATATCCTACGACATGGGACCACTGAAACTCCAGTAAGGCTACATGCACGATAGACTTCGAGTTGATTAGCCTTTTATCGTCGTACCACGTAAACCCTAACTCGACAATTATAACCATAATTGCATTGAACCCATGACTTGTACTACAGGTGTTATACTAACCTAACCAGCACATTGCCATGCCTTGTCATCAATACTATTAACCCTAATTCATCGAGACCCCTTAACCTGTCATGCATGCATAATTAGTGTTCCCCGTAGCTTCGACAAGATAACCTAACACCATGTGTTCTAGTAGTAAATACCTAACCCTAACTCAATATAAAGGTTAACATTACATACATGCATGCGCCAGGCATTAGGATAACATCAGCTGCTTAGTTGTATATACCTTGTCGTAACGAAACCCTAGTCATCCAAGCATCGCCATGACATGCATATTCTACCTAAAGATCATGCATACATGCTGAATCTTAATATTTCCTTATCGTTTCTTTTCCGGTTCTTCGTATTGCTTATAAAAGAATCTGAAGAGGAAGACCACCAGGCTTACGACCCCTCGCAAGACCAGGAACAACCAGAATCAGGCAAGCAGAGCTTGTTGCATCTTTACCTTCCGTACTCTCGTGTATGCCCTTGTATATGTGCTATGTGTATGATTGTTATCGTTGAGTCGTTGCAAGTTGCGCACACTAGCATGTGTAGGATGTGCCTTACGTCGAGAACATCTTATAGCTCTTCAACTAAATTGTTAAGTGAGTTGGGAGAGCCGAGGGCGTGCACAATGGGTACGGTTGGTGTGAATTGAAGCATGACGGCGACCCAGGTGTATGAAGGTTTTTGTCGCCATACCAACCCTATTTCCAGAGTGTCACCATCCCTTATCACACGTGAACGCTAGCGAGAACCAACACTGAGGATAGCTGGGGTAAGCCTCCATGCACTTTGTGAGGCTCGCTACCTCCAAACTGTTATGCACTCACTATGCCTGCAGGGGTTGAGTTGTCGGTAGTAGTTCGAGAGATTTAAAATGAATATGCGAGGATTGGATCGAATTGGAATTATTAACTCATGTATGGATTGGATCAGTTTGGATTTTACTTAGGGGCTGCCCTAATCGGATCGGATAATGTTTAATGGATTGAATTGGAGTTGATGGTTTGATTTGGTGGTACACATGGGTGTGATGTGTTGTGTTATGAGTTAGTTGGTACTTAGTCCGTCTTACTTCACCTTATTAATGTTATGTTCTTAAGTTGTATATTGTTACTCTGAGAAGCATTCATGTTTAATTAATGTTGTACTAGTATGAGTAGGACATTTAATCAAGCACGGATAAGTCTTGCGAGTACGTTCGTACTCACCCAGGTTACCCCTGGAGCTTGCAGGTGAGCCGGTGGTGGAAGATTATTTCGATGATGCTTAAACTTGCTGTTTCCTCGGTTGTGTTCGATTGATGGGATAGTTGTAGCTTTTGCTCAGCGGTCGCTAAGACGCTGTGGGACCCATTCACTTGTTTCCGCTGTCGTTTAATTTCTCCGTACTCGGATACGCTTTTGGTTATGACTGAATATTGTAAGGTGTTGTCCCATCGTGGGCAGTTAATATTAATATCGTATCTGTAGAGCTTTGTTATGATA
This sequence comes from Stipa capillata, assembly GCA_019208055.1. Lineage (NCBI taxonomy): Eukaryota > Viridiplantae > Streptophyta > Magnoliopsida > Poales > Poaceae > Stipa > Stipa capillata. Next base: position 15,172 of record JAGXJF010005714.1, on the reverse strand, counting down.
TCCGAGTTGTTAATCCCAGGCTGCCCTTACGCAATGCGTGTATGATTTGAAGCGTTTTGGGTATGCCGTGAAGGGTTGCGGTTGTACCGGTTGTTACTAGGTTGGGCACGAATCGGTTGAGTGACCCGCTGGCTGAGATGCTGTGCCGGCCAGGCAGGGTGTGGGCGTTCTACCGGGCTTTCGAGCGACCCACTAGCCTTCGGGCTAGGTTAGGGTGTGGGTAGAACTGCCGGGCTCCTCCGACCTTGTCTTCCCTGGTAGTAATTGGGAACGACTCTACACCTTCACCGGATATTGGAATCGTATGTGGCTCTGGGAAGATTGGTCGCTTCCGGCCGGCTCGCACCTAGTGGGTGTCGGATCGTTCAGTCTTGGTGCGTACGGCGCAGGTACCGTGCCACCGGGCTGACGAGTCCTTCGGTCCTTGGCGACTTCGCGTTCCCTTAGTCATATGCAATTCCGGGTCCGTGACAGAATTCCATGATGGGTTTCTTGCCTTGACGGAGATCTCGGAACTCCTCCCTCTTCAAGTTCATGATTCCGTCGGGGATATGGAAGTTGCGGAAACCGGTCTTGAACTCGTTCCATGTGACCACATGGCCAGCAACTTGCGTGGCCAAGAAGTTTTCCCACCATTCTGCGGCAGCGCCTGCCAGGCAGTGGGAAGCGAACCTGACCTTGTTAGCTTCAGCGCACTCTGCTAGCTCGAGTTTCCTTTCAATTTGCCGGATCCAGCTATCTGCCTCCAGCGGGTCATCGGCTTGATCGAAAGTTGGCGGTTGGGTCCGCTGGAATTCAGCTAAACCTCCTCGAGCCTGCCCACCACCGGCGCCTTGATTACGCGCCAGTTGCTCGAGGATCCTGTTCTGGGCCATGAGCAGGTCCGCGATGTTTGGCTGCTGAGGGGGAGGAGGTGGCACTTCCTCCTCATCGCGCTCACGGCGACCACGGGCAGCACCACGGGTTCCTGACGCCATTCTGTTGCAACCAAAGGGCACGAAATGAGACGGCAACACCTGAGGATAGAAAGCTGAAGTATTTCAACACGGTGCAGTAAGGTACTCATGAATATGTCACGTCATGTCATACACATCTTCACGAGAAAATGGAGCACAAACATGACAAGAAGGTGGACAATAATCCATGGATGCATTAATACATTCGACAGAGTTCATGAGTGGGGCTGCGGTTTAAATCACCCTTATGGTGAAATAAACATGTACAAGATACCAAAATTGCAGCCACAAGTACCCAATTACATGACTCCAAAAGATACTTAACCCTAGAATCTGGTCCAGCTTACACCATAAAAGAGATCAACAACTTGCCACTAGAATCCAATCGGCACTACGATGACTAACTCTTACAACTGGGTACTTCGAATCCTATTCCATCAACCATGCATCCTACTCCTCGTCGGTTGGTGGGTTGCTGGTGGTGTACCACACACGCTCCTCAGGGTCCTCTTCCTCTTCTTCTCTTGCAGCGGCTTCATTAGTGGGAACTGAAGCGGCTGGTGTCGAGGTATCTCCCTTCTGAGGGTCTTGGGGTGAAGAGTCGAAGATACTGTCGGGCCGTCATCCTCTTGCGGGGCTTTCGTTCCAGAACTCTGAGGTTGATTGGTCTCACAGGGGTGGAGTTGGGGTCGGCTCTGCACCGGGAACATAAGGGCTCTCACCGCAGGACTCATCTTCATTCGCCACATGGTATCTTCGGCGCAATTCAGAGCGAAGCTTGCGGTTAACTCTTTGTCAATCGTTCCACCTCTTGAGTAGCACTTCCATAGTCCCTGATACAACCTATGGTGCATTACTTCCATACCAACAATGTGATTGATCGTCTCCAACTCAGTCTCATCCTCTTCTTCGTCGTCACTTGGTACTGGTACCATAATGCTGGCGCCTCCATCAGTAACCTGGGGAATGAGACGGAAGGGGGAGAATAGGAAGATCTCATCAAAGTGATGCCGTAGGTGGAGAACTGCTTTCCTTGAGGCTTCCATTCGGGCGTCCTCATCACTTGGTCTGGATGATGTAAAGGTCTGATCCAAATCCGAGACCTTCACTGCGACCCATGCCATCCAAAAATGAGTCTTCCCATGAACCTTATAAGTCTTGGCATGGAAAGCAGGGAGTTCTTCCTGGGGGCACTCCAAGGTATTCCAACATCCTCCACAACAAGGCAGCCCATCCTCCAAGCTGTTGTGGGTCGGTCACAACATTGTACACCATCCTATACAATGTTTAAGGTTAGAGAGGATATGGTTAGCCACACAAGGAAAACAAATGCAATAGAGAAGAAATTTAGAACTAAGAGCGATGAGGTTAAGGAATAAAAGAGCAATCTACTTATTAAATTTTAAACATAGGGTTTAACTTTTTAAATAATTTTGCTGGCCAAATGGCGCAGCGGGAGTTCCTATCTAACGACCACCTGCAATTGGCTTCCTACGGTCAGCTCGGCTCTGATACCAAGCTGTCACGGACCCGGAATTGCATATGATTCAGGGAACGCGAAGTCGCCAAGGACCGAAGGACTCGTCAGCCCGGTGGCACGGTACCTGCGCCGTACGCACCAAGACGGAACGATCCGACACCCGCCACTTGCGAGCCGGCCGGAAGCGACCAATCTTCCCAGAACCACATACGATTCCATAATCCGGTGAAGGTTTAGAGTCGTTCCCAATCATTACCAGGCAAAACAGGGTCGGAGGAGCCCGGCAGTTCTACCCACACCCTAACCTAGCTCGAAGGCTAGTGGGTCGCTCGAAAGCCCGGTAGAACGCCCACACCCTGCCTGGCCGGCACAGCATCTCAGCCAGCGGGTCACTCAACCGATTCCTGCCCAACCTCGTAACAACCGGTACAACCGTAACCCTTCACGGCATACCCAAACGCTTCATAACATACACGCATTGCGTAAGGGCAGCCTGGAAATAACAACTCGGATATCACAACAAAGCTCTACAAATACAATATTAATAGTAACTGTCCACGATGGGACAACATATTACATCATTCGGCCATAACCGAAAACATATCCGAGTACGGAGAAATTAAACGACAGCGGAAACAAGGTAAATGAGTCCCACAGCGGCATAGTGACCGCTGAACAAAAGCTACGACCTATCCCATAGATCGACTAACTAACCGAGGAAACATCAATTTCAGGCATCATCGAAAAATCTTCGACCACCGGCTCACCTGCAAGCTCTAGGAATATCCTAGGTGAGTACAAAGTACTCGCAAGACTTAATCGTGCTTGATTAAATGTCCTACACATGAATATACTACAACAGAAGTAAACATGGATGCTTCTCAGAGTAACAATATACATAAGGAAGTAACATCGATCTTTAAATAACATCACAAGTATTGCTACCCACAATCCGATATCTCTTTCCCACGTGACTTCAAGCCCAGATCACCATCCAGATCCATATCCATTTCATAATAAGATCTCACTTGATCCATTTCCACTATCAATATACCACACATATCCAAATCCAGTCAATCCATCATAGCTCATTATCATTTAGTCCCTCGGACCGTCACCGACACCTCGATTCCTAAGGTGAGGTGGGTGCCTCACCACCTTGAGGTAGCTAGCCTCCAAGGAGTAGGCCCGCCCATCAACACCAAAGCGTCGAGTGCCGCTAACGTCCACGCGTGAAAAGGGAAAAGTGCACGATGAAGTCACCTCCGGTGGTATGGCGATTATCACACTCAAAACTTCATACACCGGGGTCGCCCCATCACTTCAATAAATACCACCTTATCCATCGTGCACCCACCCTCGGCTCTCCCATCTCACTTATTATCAATGTTCCAGTTGACTTAGAAATTTTGATTTGGGACCATCATTGACATACGACATATCATACTCCAACCATCCATCGACTCTGACCAAATCCAATCACATTCCCTAGCATGCTAGTTATACAAACAATACTCGAAAGAATAAAGCACACAATCAGGATTATACGAACAATATTAAGAATGCAATGCAACAAGCTCTGCTTGCCTTGAGTGCTAGGATTTAGCTCTTGCTCGGTGTCGTAAGCCGAGTGGTCTTCCTCTTCAGCCTCTGTTATGAATAACGCGAGTACCGGAAAAGAAGCAAAAAGGAATCCATAAGGTCCAGCATGTATGCATGATATGCTATGCTAAATATGCACTACTAGGGTGGCTTGAGGGTGATTGAACATTAGGATCGCCCAATTTTACTTGAGGGTTAGTAGAAGTGGTGTGAAAAACCCTAAATGTGCATGCATGTCATTTTATGCGAGAATACAACGATTTAGGGTTAATAACATCAATGATAGGGCATGGCAAGGTGCTGGTTAGGGTCGTATGACGTAAGTAGTGTAAGTCACGAGGCCAATGTAAATAGGGTTACAATTGTCGAGCTAGGGTTTTACGAGGTGCGACGATGAAAGGGGCTATCAACATGAAACCTTTCATGCATGTGCCATTACTGGAAATCTCAGTGGTTCCTAATCGTAGGAAATCTCACAAGGATTCCAGAAACTATAAGAATCGTCGAAATCGGAGCTACGGATGCGAATCTAGGGTCTACGGACTCTCGAACACTAACAACTCTATCCACCCTAGATATGTTCAGCCTGTGCATGTAACCAAAAATAAACTTTTGATTACATGGTACAAAACCTGCCCTAAAATTTCAAAACCCTAAATGCTACTAGTTACCCGAAGGCTACCCCGACCCATCTGCAAATCTAACGTGCACCCGAGAATGCCACCCTAGAATCCTAATACTTAACCGCTCGGGCTGACAGGTGGGGTCCTCTGGTCAGGGCGACTGGACCACCGAGTCCCAGTCAGCTGCTGACTGGGTCCCGGGGAACCCAATCAGAGCACGCCACCTGCACCCTGGGACCTCTCTCTCTCTTCTCTCTCTCTCGGAACCGGCCGGAGCTAGGGCTCAGATGGCGGAGGGTTCACCGGAGAACTCGCAGGGGTTAGCTTCGGGGGACTCTATCTGCTGGGGGAAAAGTCCAGAAGGATCAGGGGAGCTCACCCCTGAGCAGCCTCGGTGGTCGGGGAGGAAGGAGGAGGCCGGGAGCGAGTCTGCGACGGGGAGGAGCGGCGAGGAGGCTTCGGGTCATCGGCGACGAGGGGGCTCCAGAGGAGATCTGCGAGAAAGAAAGCATAGGGGGATGTTTAGTAGGAGGAGAGGAAGCTAGGGGGGAAGAAAATGGGAGCTGGGGAGGACCAGAAGGCGCGTCGGGGAACTCGCCGGGGATCTGCGGCCGGAGTTGAGGACGAAGGCGGCGGGCGGTGATCTGGCGCGGATCTGGGGAAGAAAAAGGGAGGGGGAGATAAGGGGGAGCTCAAGCCTGCTTGTAATCGAAGGAGGGGAGCTCGGGGCTTACCGGAGGTGGAGCAATTGCTCGCCGGAGCTCGGGACCGGAGAGGGAGGAGAAGGCTCGGGCTCGGAGAAGAAGGGAGGGGAGGCTAGGGTTTCTGGTGGAGTGAGGAGGGGAGGAGGAAGGCTGTCGGGACGGCGGTTTTATAGGGCGGCGAGGGCTTCGGACCACCGGTCGGAACAGGGGGGCGCCGCCCCGCTCGGCCTCTGGCCGGCGGCGACGTGGAGGGGGAGGTGCTGACGCGCGGGCCCGGGGCGCGGCAGTGAGAGGGAAGGAGGCTGACAGGCGGGGCCGGCCTGTCAGCGGGAGAAAGCGGGGGCGCGGGGCGCGCGGGGAGAAGATGGGCCGGCCGAGACGGCCCAATAGGCCTCGGCCTGCGCTCCTTTTTTTTTCTTTTTCCTTTTCCTTTTTCTTTTTCTTTAGCCACAGTATCACCCCTCTCGTCATTTTATGTACAAATCTTGCTCCAATTACTTTGAGATTTTTACCAGACCTCCCTAGAGTTATTTGTGAGCTACTGTGCAAGTTTGAACCAATTTGGAGCTGATTTGAATGGGGGTCCAGTTCAAATTTGAATTAGGGTCCGAATTAGGGTTTACACTGCGACTAGGCCCTAGTTAATTTCAAAAATTCTGGAATTGCTCATAGGATTAGGGTTTCTACTGTTGAAACTATTGGTGAAGTTTGGGAGGTTCGTATTCACTAAAAATGGTTCTATCGTCGAAGCCCTAATTCCAGCTCCTTCAGGGTTTTAGGGTTAGGGACGGAGAATGTTAGAAAAGGAATTCATCGAGAGGGTTCACTGGCCCCACCAGTTGCTAATGTATTTATCGAAGTTCAATACTTCAAATAAGTTGATTGGTGTTGTTAACCTATCCACCGAGGATGAGATACGCACGTATTCTATAAAGAAAAATTGATATACAACTAAGTTTAAACAAGGTGTGGGTGATGATGGCATGTATGCATGAATGCAACCAATTACCTAGTTTATTACAATTGGGTATTACAAGTCCAAGCTTATGCCCCGTGCCGATGGACCCTTCCAAGTGCTTCAACGCATCGGTGACAACGCCTACAAGATTGATCTTCCGGCGGGCAAGTACTCGGTGAGCAACACCTTCAACATCGCGGACCTCTCACCCTTCCATGGCTACAATGACTTGGAGTCGAGGTCGACTCCTTCTCAAGAAGGGGGGATGATGCGAACATCTCCTACACCAAGGGTGTTTCCAATTCTCCAAGCCCATTTCCTCCAAGTCCACCCCGTGGTCCAATGACAAGAGCTCGCGCTAAGGCTATCCAACACGAGGTGTTTCTATTCCTTGACCCCTTTCCACTTGATCTGAGGTCGAATAGTATACTACCTGATGCTTCAACTCTTTGCTTGCTTAGGTGTGAAGGATTAACCACATGGAACGACGCCAAGGGGAGGAAAGAACCAGCCCAAGACCCAGGTTTCTGCAACACACCCGGAGTGTCCGGGAATTCTACCCCGGATACTCCGGGCGACCCAGTCCAGAAGTCCCTCTCGGGCCAGTACCCGGATACTCCGGCTCCTGGCCCGGAGACTCCGGACGGGTGGCCGAGAGCAGCGCAGCCCAGCTCCACGCCGGACACTCCGGATGGGCCCGGAGACTCCGGACGACTACTGCCCGGAGTGTCAGCTCCAACCCTCCGGACGTCCACTGATCAAGACGTCTGGACATTCCGGGAAACTTACCCCGGAATGTCCGGGCCCTACGGCCGGACATTCCGGACAAGTTACCCCGGAATGTCCAGGTGTACTGTCTGCGCACAGTAACGGGCCGAGGCCCATGTACCGTTTTGGATTAGGTCCCTAGGGTTACGGGGTTAGACCTATAAATACCCGTTCCAAAACCCTAATTAGGTTTAGACCTGTTGTTAAGACTAAAAGTAGAGCTTTGCTCCTTAATCTAGGGTTTCATCCCTCTAGATTTGGGAGTTCCACCTTAGGCCTTTCTTTCCTTTTGGATTGAACGGATCGGCGCGTGCCTCCGAGTGGTAAACGTGGCATTCAATCGAGAGTAAGGTTGACTTGGTTTCCTAGTTCCTCAAAGGCTTTCTCGTTTGGGGAATTGTTGTTGGGGTGGGATTTCCTCGTAGGCTTTGCTAGTTATCTTGGTCCAAATCGTGAAGATCGGGAGCCCTCCGTATCACCAGCAGCTTCCCAGCGCGCACGCCGAAGACGCATTTTTCCGGGTTCAAACGCATGTCGGACCTGCGCAAGTTGCAGAAGGTCTCCCGTATGTCGGCCGCGTGCGTCTGGGCGAGGGTGCTTTTGATGACGATGTCGTCCACGTATGCCTCGACGTTGCGGCCGACTTGATCGCGCAAGGTTTTTCTGATCAGCCGGGCAAATGTCACCCCTGCATTCTTGAGGCCGAACTGCATTCGCACGTAACAAAATGTTCCACTCGGGGTGATGAAGCTTGTCTTTTCCTCGTCCTCCTCGGCCATCCACACCTGATGGTACCCTGAGTAGGCGTCTAGGAAGCTCATGAGCTCGCAGCCGGACGTGGCATCCACGAGTTGGTCGATGTGAGGGAGAGGGAAGTCGTCCTTTGGGCACGCCTTGTTAAGGTCGGTGTAGTCGACGCACATGCGCCACTGCCCGTTTGCCTTCTTGACGAGGACCGGGTTCGCCAGCCATTCTGGGTGCAGGACCTCGCGAATGACCCCGGCCTTGAGCAGCTTGGCGACTTGTTCGCGGGCGGCGAGCTGTCGGTCGACCGACATCTTCCTTAGCCGCTGCTTGACAGAACGAGCCCCTGGCCTGACTTGCAGCTTGTGCTCGATTATGCTCCGGGGACCCTCGGCAGATCTTCAGGTTCCCAGGCGAATATGTCGGAATTTTCTCGCAGGACAAGGAGGAGGGCCTGCTCCACCTCGGCTGGGAGATCGGCCCCGACCAGGACGGCCTTGTGAGGCTCGTCTTTGGATAGCAGGACGGACCAAGTTTCCCCGTCCGGCCTGGGTTTGGGGATCCACCACCCCGTGGTAGAAGACATGAACTGGTCAGCGGCGAGGTCGATGCCGAGGACTTCGCCTGACGAAGGCGAGGCAGCGCCACGGGGGTCAGGGCGTGACGTCTCGATCGCCGGGACGACATCGTGGACATATCTGATGGTTGCAGACTGCTCGATGCGGCGGGACAGGCCTTGGTCGCTATGGACCGTTATGACCCCAGCGGGCGCGGGGATCTTCATGCATAAGTAGGTGTGGTGGGGGAGTGCCCTGAACTTATTGAGCGCCAGTCGCCCAAGGATCACATTGTACTGGTAAGGCATGTCGGCGACGTCGAAGAGCACGGTCTCGGCGCGGGAGAGCCCGTCGCTTCGGAACTCTACTGGGAGTCCGATTCGCCCGAGGGCCCTGATCGGCTCGCCGCCAAAGCCGAGGAGGGGGATTTCAGGGGGTTGCAGACATGAACGCGGGATGCCCATTTCGTCCAAGGCGGCAGCGAACAGGATGTCTACTGAGCTGCCTCCATCGATGAAGACGCGTCGCACCTCTACCTCGGAGATGAGGGCCGAGATGACCAGGGCGTCGTGGTGTGGGAGGACCACACCCACAGCGTCTTCTGGGCCGAACGTGATTGGGGTGCTTGTCCAGGCGGGGAGCTCGGTCGGCGGGTACGCACCGATTTGTTGGACCCGGCGAACGTATTCCTTGCGCTGGCGCTTTGACGGGAAGGTGCAGGCACTCCCGCCGGTAATCGTGTGGATGACATGACGCGGTCCATGGCCGCCGGGAGGGGAGCCACGCCGGGGAGGTGGTGGAGGAAGCTCAAGCGGGGCCTCGCCCCGCGGTTCTTGGATACGCCGCTCGCCCTCCACCCGGGGCTGGGGGGGCATCGCCTCGCGCTTGGGCGACGACTTCGCATTCGTCTGTGGAATGCGAGCAGAGCTTGTGAAGCTCGCAGTACTTTCGTCGGGGCCCTCTTGGGCGGGGTGGTTCTCGCGGGCGAGGACCCGGGCCTCCTCGGCCTGGCCCAGGTCGGGCGTAGGGCTCCCTTCCGTGGCGGCGCGGGGGCTCGCGAGGCGGGGAGTGGGCGACCTGCCGCCTTTGACTTTCTCGTGGTCGTCCTTCGTCTGATACGTGATGTACCTCGTGGCGCCTCAGACGTCACCGCTCTGCCTCAGTCTTCTCGCTCCCCAGATACGCCTGCGATGCTCTGGCCTCTTCCCTCCACAGAATCTGCCCTTCTTCTACTCGGGCGTACACCTCCATGATGTCGTACAGCTGCTCGACGCGGGACGGGCGCTTCCTCTCGAGTTTGTCGGCCAGGGCCTCGTTGTTGATGCCTCGCCGCGTCGCCTCGCAGATTGTCTGTTCGACGACCCCCTTCACCTGGCATTGAACCTCAAAGAAGCGGCGCTGGAAAGCGCGGATGGTCTCGCCCGGTCACTGCCTGAGGTTGCTGAGGTCCGTCGAGGTCATCTCCTTGTTTCGGCACCCCTGGAAATGCCCGTGTAACTTGTCCCGGAGTTGTTCCCACGAGTAGATTGTATGAGGCTCCAGGCCGAGGTAGCATGCTTGAGCGATACCGGTGAGGGCGAGGAGCAGGCTTTTCGCCATGATGGCCTCGCCGCCGCCGGAGGCCATCACGGCCGCCTCGTACACCCTTGTGTACAGAACCGGATCAGTCGTGCCCGCGTATTTCGGGAGGTCGGCGGGACGGAACTTAGGCGGAAACGGGACCGCCATGAGCCCTGGGCTTAGCGGGCTCACCAGGCTCGTGAGATCGATGACCTCGACGCTCCTCGCTCACTCCTGCTCCTCGTGCGCTTTGCCTGGGCGCTGTGTACTTGCGCTTGGGCTTGCGTTGCCGTCGTGCGTTGCTTCCCGAGCGACTTGCTGGTTTCGAAGCACGGTCGTCCTGAGGCGCACCGCCTCGTGGTCCGCTTCGCCCATGTATGCGGCCGCCCGGGCCCGTGCCGCACCCAGATCCTTGAGGAGGGACTCGGCCGCCGAGGAGGGGGCGAGGACCTCCGCTCGGGTGGCAGCTTGGTCGGCGGCCAGCTGACGACGCAGTCCCTCCACGGCGGAAACTTCCGGCGGGGGCGGTGGGGTCGCCAGAGCGCGCGTGGCTTCAAGCTGGGCCCGATAGAGGTCGGCCATCTGCTGAGACTGGGAGTTCACTTTTAGGGCTTCCAGCTCCGCCGCCTGGAGGCGCGCCTGCAACGCCGCCGAGTTTCTCGCCGCTTCGTCGGCCTATCGGCGTAGGTCCTCCATCTCATCCGCCAGGGTCCGCACGCCCGAGGCCCCCGCCGCGGGCGGCACCCGTGCCTCGGAGGGTGGGATAGCAGCCTGCGACCCGTCGTCAGCCGCGATTCCAGAGGTGAGCTCGCCCGGACGATCAGGGCCGCCCAGGGCGGCCCTTGCTGTTTCCACGTTCGTTTCGCCCTCGGCCGCGGGGGAAGGGAGCTAGACCCCGCGTCTACCGCTCACCGCCGCCTTCCGCCTTGTCGTGGTCGCACCCTTCTTCGGTCGAGGCGGCATGATGGAGACCCGCTTCAAGAAGTACTTCGCCCCTTCGATCCCCACGGACGGCGCCAGCTGTCGACGAGATGTCTCTCGGACAGTAAACTTGGGCACCCCGGATCGGGAGACCGAGGTGCGAGGGGGAGACTTGGGGAACGAAGCCAAATATCCACGGGGCCTCTACCCAGCTACCGCTGAAGACAGGAAGGGATTTTGGCGAACGCGAAGTAGTAGAAGTGTTTCTCTAGTGTTCATATGGGGTGCCAACTTGCCCTTATATAGGCAAAACTGGCTTACAAGTGTAAATACATCGCTACCCCCTAAAAGGTTACAGTCTTTTTCTGGCTTGTGTCACTGTACGTCGGCCGAATGTGTACTCTCCACCTCGTCGCTACCTACTATATGCACCTGTATATTCCTAGATTCGCCTCGCCGGTACGGCCCGTCTCCGCCCTTGTCGTCCTCTGTGCACGCGCGTCGTCCGCGCTAGACGAACTCGCCTCTCCTTCCTTCTCGTCCTGTCCGAGGTGCCCTCTCACCTTGTCCGTGGCGGCCGACCCACTCCCTGCTCCTGTACCTACGTCGCCTTACCGGGACGACTTCGCCCCGTCCAAAGCCCATCGAAGATCCCTGTAGAGCATAGTACTTGTTAGACATAATATGTACAAAAGGAGGGGGTACCTCGGCCCGAGGGCTTAGCTGGACTCCCCCAACACGTTGTGGCGGTCCCGCATCGGCAGCTAATGGAGCTCACTGCTTGGGCAACGATAGCTGCTGCTGCCCCTGTGAACGACGATGACATTGATATGATAACGATAGATAGACGTCTGATCAATACATGGACAATATATCGATCGATCCAATTTTGTTGCAGATTGAATAGACTTGTTATCTACCATTGTGTATCAAGGTTGTTGCTTTAATATACATATATAAATATTTGTACATATATATATATATATATGTATGTATGTATATATACGGCAGCGCTAATATGCGCGAGAGTGCAGAATTGCTTAATCTGCGCTCCGGCCGAAACGCGCCAGACCGAGCCAGCCAGGCCACCCGAACGTGTAAACCAACCCCTGTCCAAATTTGACGGTAAGACGTGAAGTGTCGAACGGTAATTTTACTACTGAGATTTTACTGCTAAGATTTTAGTGTGACTCAAAATTACTACATTTTGTGATAGATTTTACGATATCTTATACACAACTTTACTACCTTGCGTGCATCTCGACCTAAAAAATTTCTGAGTTTGACGACATTTTACTACATTTTGTGATAGATTTTATGACATCCTATACACAACTTTACTATCTCGCGCGCATCTCGACAGTAAAAAAATTCTAAGTTTTATGACTTTTTGGTAGCACTTTCACAGTCACGCGCAATCCATTTTAATTGAATAAATAATGAGGTGGTGAGATTCGAACCATGGACCTCATGCACGTTACTCTTCTCTTCTAACCAACTAGACTGTGCAAGTGATTGTGAATAAATAGAAGAAATATTTCTAATATAGAAGAAATATTCCCCTAGTCCATTTTAATTGAAAAAATAAAGACGATGTAGGATTTGAACCCTCGATCTCATGCACGTTGCTCTTCTCTACTGACCAACTGGGCTACGCAAGTGATTGTGAACAAAGAGAAGAAATATTTCCTTTCTAGTATGGACCGATCAGACATGCAGTAAAATGATGGCCGCGAGATCGTAATGTCGTGTACATATAATAGTAATTTTGCGACACGCTTTATACAAAAATTACTAGAGTCCTGAATTTTACGATGACACATGTTGTTTTACTACTCGACAGACATAAAATTACCGTATTTTACATGTGAAGTTACGTTACTGTGAGGGATCTGTTCGACAGTAATATAGTTCGATAGATTTACTATATCTACTGAATAGTTTTACAGTCAGTGGTGAAAAGGGAGGGACGTGGTGGGTCTGGGCTGGCTGGCTCGGTCGGTTGGTCAGCGCGCAGAATAACTATTCTGTGCGTAGGTGCAGATTAGCGAATCTATATATATATATATATATATATATATATATATATATTGCAGTGGCTGGATGTGAGAAGGTTATAAATTAATAAAAAATGTAGGCCTGGTCATAGCAAAATCACGAGCCTTGCTCCCCATTGCTATGCCAAATGAGTTAGTTTTTTACTTTTAGAAACATTGAGTATAACACGTAGATACATATACACACACATATCATTATATACATGCACTCACACAACACCTACTGAAGATCAGAGTCATGGAGCTTATGGATTGACGAAGTCACTACATATGTATCGTTATCGATACATCGCCTACCACTGAAAGAATAATCTGTCTTAGTGAGACACACAAGATGTCAAGTCTAGATTTGATCCCTAGTGGATATGAGGTACAACCACCTTCACGGACCACCCAAGTTAGGCTTGATTCTCAATGAGTTAGTTTTTTCTAGTCTGGCAAAGCAAGGCAACACTACCGGAACAGAGATGTTTGCCATGCGCTCAACGCTTTGCCGAGTGTTTTCCGTCGGGCACTCGGCACAGACAACCATAAACCGAGTGTCCAAGGAAAACACTCGGCACAAATACAACACTCGGCAAACAAACTCTTTGCCGAGCGCCCGAATCTTGACACTCGGCAAACAACATGTTTGCCGAGTGCTCGACGCGTGACACTCGGCAAACAGAGAGACACGTGCCCTTCCTCCCCGCTATTGACGGAGCGGTGTCGGCGTGGTTCCTTTGCCGAGTGTCTTGTAACGTGCACTCGGCAAACAGGTGGCCCCCCGTTAGCACTGTTCATTTTTACCGAGTGCCACCTAACGGACACTCGGCAAACACATCTATGTGCCGAGTGTTCGACAAGCAGCACTCGGCAAAAAGTTTTTTTTCTTTTTATTATTTTCTTTTCTTTTCTTTCTTTTCTTTGCCTTGCTTTCTTCATCTTTTCTTTTCTTTCTTTCTTCTCTTTTCTTTTCTTTATTTCTTTTCTTTTCTTTCTCCTCTTTCTTCTCCTTGCTTTGCTTTTACTATATGTGAAGTGTACCCAACAGGTTTGCATGCGAAGTGTCAGGTCGCTTCGTCTGTTGCCCTTGAAACTTTTTATGTGCTCCACATACACCATTACATGTAACATGTCAAAATTGGCACTTTTTCGGGTCCGTTTGCTATGTTCTGGCCATTAAGTGCATTTCTAGGCATTTAATGGATATAATTCAAATTTGAACTGCAGGTGCATGAAATAATCGCAAGAAATGGGTTTAAAAATACTATTTGTGGTCTTTAGTATATGTTCAGGCCTTATACAACAAAAGAAGAGGAGTGCCAAGCACCAGGGTGCCAAGACTCGGCCACCAACATGGCGCTTGTTGGTTTTTTAATTCTAAAAAATGCAAATGAAGTTAGAAAAGCACGAAACCTAGCATGGTGTCATGATATGGCACCTAGAGGCTGTGGTAAAAATTTGAGAAGGTTTCACAAAAGTTGTCACGTAGGCTACTTAGAAACCGGACAATCTCCGAGTAAGAAACTAGGTTTCGAGAAGGAACGAATCAGGTTTGCATGCGAAGCGACCTCTACTTCATCCGTTGGTCTTGAAACTTTTTTCATACTCAACATACACCATTACATGTATCATTTTAAAATTTGGCATTTTTTTGGGTCCGTTTGCTATATTTAAGCCATTAAGTGCATTTTAGGCATTTAATGGATATAATTCAAATTTGAACTGCAGGTACATGAAATTATGGCCAGAAGTGGGTTGAAAAATCTTATTAGTGGTCTTTAGTCTATGTTTAGCCCTTATACCACAAAAGAAAATGAGTGCCAAACACCAGGGGGGCCTGTGCTCGGGCACCAACGTGGAGCTTAGTGGTTATTTAATTCTAACAAATTCTAACAAAGCCAGAAAAAAATGAAACTTGGCATGGTGTCATGATATGACCCTTAGAGGCTGTGGTAAAAATTTGAGAATGTTTCGCAAAAGTATTGGGTATACAAGTATTATTTTTTTGGAAGTCATATGAACATAGTTTGCTGAGTGTAACACTCGGCAAAGGATTGGGTGTTTGCCGAGTGTCAGAAACTAGACACTCGGCAAACACGGAGACACGTGGCAGTTTGTTTGCCAAGTGTCCGTCTCGGCAAACCTGGGCACTCGGCAAAGAATGTTTATTAGGGCACCCGGGCACCCGCCACCAGTTCTAATTTTTTTCCCGCCCCGATTTGGCCCGCCCGCCCGCCGCCGCACCGATTTGGCCCGC
>JAGXJF010005712.1:0-82716 GCA_019208055.1 Stipa capillata | reverse complement strand
AGGGGCTTTCTTCGCAGCCTTTTCTTTGAAGATGTTCTTCCAGTGGGTAGTTACATATTTTCCTTCCTTTTCTTGCCTTTCCCAGTATCTTCTAATTCTCTGATGTCTGTGCTTCGTCTCCATTGCATTTTCTCTCGGAGGAGTGCTCATCCCCAGCTCCTTGGGCACTTCATAGGCCATATTGTGCAATTTTCTTCGGCTAGATGTAGCTGAGGACCCAGCTTGAGTCTTTGGTCTCTTGGGAGAGGGAGGAGATACCTCTTTAGAACTGCTAGTATCCCTATCAGGGTCACTGTTGCTGATCTGAATGTCATAACTTCTCTTTGCATTGGAGTCACTTGCACTGCTCATGATTGCACCTGTGAAGCATAAGGGATACGAAGAGAAAAGATATGATCACAAGAGTACTCAGCAGACACAATTTTTGAAGAAAAATGGTTTTAGCTGAGGAATCAGTGGTTTCTTCAAAATCGGTATGACCGGTTTCACTTCCGGAAGTGCCGGCTTGTGCTTCAGCGTTGCAGAGCATAAACGTGGAACTATCAGTTTGAAAACCAGCAATGCCGAGATTCTTCAGAACATGAACCACTGAATCTGTAACATCCCTAGTCTGATAGCGTTGTAATGTGTATTATGTCGTAGTAGCATCATCTTAAAAATGAGAAGGATTTTGAATTTTTGAGTTATCGAAGAAAGCCGTGAAGACAATCCTAAATCGACTAAAGGAATAAAACTCTAGAGCTCAATTTGCTTTAAAAAGACTTGGAATAAAATGTTGTTTGTGAAAGGAGATTGAAGACAGAAGATTATAGCTGAATTTGGTTGGAAGGGAGAAATGTTGGTTTGAAACTCTTTCAAATGTTCAAAGAGATTAACACAGCAACTAAATTTGAACATAAAAACCCTAGTTTCTACCCGCTCCCATGCCGGATGGGCTTGCCCTGACCCATTTCCCTTTCTTCTCGGCCCAGCCCGCTTTTCCTTTTTCTTACTTCTTCCCTAAGCTGCCGACACCCTCATCTCCCTTATCCCCTGCTCTCTCTCTCCCCACCCGGCATCCATATCCACCGCCACCTCCTGCTAGTTCTTGCCGCCCTCCCCATCTTGCTTCATCCCTAAGACACCGGCCACCTCCTTGCCTTATTCCCTCTACCCGGCGTCCCAGGTTCTCCCGCCGCCTCCTTGCTCACTCCGCGCCCCGCCCTAGCTCGCCGGAGACCCCCGCTCCATCCCGCCGCCGGCTCCCTTTGCTCCTCCCCCACCTCGCCATCTCCTCCGTGCCGAGCACCGAAGCCTCCGCCGCCGGTCCCCCGCCCCGCCGCCTCTTCCCCGTGCATCCGAGCCGCCGCCCGGAGCACGCCGTCGCCGCCCCACCTCGGCTTCACACCCCCCACGAGCTCCCCTCGCCGCCCGCTCGTCCCGCCCCTTCCGGCCGCCTCATCCCGAGCCGGTGCCTCCTCCCGACGCCACCTTGTCCCGGCCTAGCTCGCCTCCGCACCGAGCTCCCTCCCCGGTGCCACCTCGCCGTCGCCCCATCCAAGCACCGCCGCTCGCCGCGCCTCTCTACCCCGGTCACCCCGCCGCCCGAAGCTTTCTCCCGGCCGCGCTTCGACGCCGCCCTCGCCATTCCGGAGCTACCCGAGCCTTCCCGCCCCGGTTGCCTCCGCCCTTGCTCCGCCCGGATCCCCAAGCTCCCATCGCTATCTTCTCCGAGGGCCACCGCCGGCCAACTGAACTCAAGCAACGCCTCCCGATCGGTTAATGAGTGATTAGGTTAGTAGGGCTAGTTCAGTAGTTAGTTAATTAAGGTAGTTAGGGGTAATTAGTAGTGTGTTTAATGCTGCTAATGATTGCTGTTGATTCGGTTAAGACCGTGTTAACCGGTTGGTGAGGGCATAACTAGTGTCTAATAAATGATGGGCATATTAATTGCAGTGTTAATGCTATTCAATAATGACCCGGCACATTAGTTGCTCAGTCTGTGTTTAATTCGATCTTTAACACTGATTATTAACTTTGAACTTAACTAATAACTAATCATCAGTTAATTAATGTTAACTAATATAATAATGGTGCTAATTATCTTCTAACCAGTGCATTCAATAAGCTCATTTAAATTATCTCTATGACATGAGGGCCCCACACGTCAGGATTTAAAGAAAGGAAAGAAAAGGTTAAAGAAAATGGAAACCTATGACACGTGGGTCCCAGTTGTAAGAAATTAAAATAAAAGAACTAATAAAAAGGAAATCAATAACAGTGGGCCCCACCTGTCATTGACCTAAGTCCATATTGACTAAAATTGACCCAGGACCCACATGTCAGCCTCTGTTAATTTGGAATTAATTTAAATATTGTTTTTGCTAAGAAAAATACAACAAAAGTATAAAAATGGGTTAAATCTTGTAAAATTCATAGAAAATCTATTTTTTAATCAGAAAAATGCAAATAATATATCAAAATGTTCAGAAAAAGAAGATCTATTCAAAAACATCATTTCCATCCATGTTTGCATGCTAGGAATAATGCAATTTGCTAAAAACTCAAACTAGGGTTTCCGATTAGCCGGAGGATTTTCGGATCGCGATATTTTATGCGTCCGGACTCCGATTAAATTGATTCCACTTGTATTAGTTTTCTTTTTGCATTCTCTACACCATGGCATGCATTGCATCTTGTATTGATGTTTGACATTTTGGATGTTTATGATTGTGCCTTTTCGTTTCCGGTGTTTTCGTTCTTTCCCGTTAGAGCCGGAAGGTCCAGAAGACGGTAGTTTCGAACAAGAGCAGGGTTTAGTTGCTCAGCAACCAGGCAAGCAGCCCCTTTGGTCACATTGCAAACACCTACTATTTGCAAAGTATTAGTTGTTTTCCAATGCAATATCGCATGCGTTCAAATGTTATTTTCTCGTTAGTATACCTTTATTCCTTGCACAAAACTTACTTTGTCGCTCAATCAGCTCCACTACCATCCTAACCTAGCTAGAGTAGTCTAGTGCGTAACCTGCTATTGCTTATTATGTGTATTTGCTTAGACATGCTTAGACTTGTAGAAGTCGTAATTCCTGGGATAGCAGATGTTCTCACACCATTGGATGGGTTACTCGGTAGGTGGGTGTTCACCGGGATTGCTTAATAAACTTGCTTAATATTCATCTGGGCTAGACGAGAGGCCATGGCTGGGAGCATGGTGGTTTGTCTCGTTTTCCCGCAAGGACCGGTTCCCGGTGTCCCTTCGAACCAAGATTTGCGTACTTCTACACGGGTGGATTATGGGGCCACCCCCGACTGAATAATTTGCCTAGGCTTAGTGTATGAGCTGCAATCGGTTGCGGTTTTCTTTGGGGATAAAAAGGCATCCGGTGGGGTGGGCACACGGTCTGGGAGGCCGGGGATGTTCCTCGATTCACAACGCATGGGACCGTGTCTCTGTGCCGTCGGACAGATGTACATGGACTAGCCTGTACGGGTGGCTCATACCTAAGTCGAAAGCATTGTAAAGGTCGTGTTCGATCACCCTCCGCCAGCACACCTCGTGAAAGTGTGTAAATCGTCGTTGGCACTAGGAGACGATCGATACGTGTAGGTAAAGATGTACCCCCCTGCAGGGTTTGAACTGTTTGAACAGCCATGTCCGCGGTTATGGACAGCTTGGTAAGATTTTGCACCGAATTAGACAACTACAACAAACTCTAAAACTTGCCAACTCTAAGGACGGTGTTAGCGACAGCTTCCTCCCAGGGTGGTCGAGGATGGGTCGAGGGTATCTAGGGTGTGGTGTTCTGCAGGTAGGAATGATCGTGAAGCGTGGACTTATCCCCTTTCGAAAACCTTCCGGTAGTCGGTTTTCATCTACTTATAAGATATTGCTAAAAGTAAATTGGTTTTCCGCAAAACAGTCCACAATTACCCTTTTATTGATACCTGTCACAACTATTACTACTTTCCGCACTGTAAGTCTTGCTGAGTACAATTTTGTACTCACCCTGCTATTGTTGTTGTTTTTATTGCAGAGGAAACTACCCTCGGGAGGGTGGTTTCTATATAGAGATCGACACCCACAACGGTTAGTCTCTGGGAATCCCAGGCAGTGATCCTGCCCCTGGGATTGGGCAGTTAGGTTTGTTTTGCTGCCGCTTTCAGCACTACTGTTCGGCTTCTTAGCCCTATTTAAACTTCCGCTGTGTATTGCACTGGGATCCTCGGATCCTTTGCAGGTATGTATTGCTATATTGCAGTTCTGTTGTAGAGTTCTGCTGTGTTAGCTGGTTGTTTTCGCCTACTCATGTGCCATGCGTGTATGTGATGAAGCACATGTTGTGGGTAGGACTTTAGAGTTCATAACATAGAGTCATTAAGTTTAATCACCCCTGTGAAGCGACTCTACTACTGAGAGATTGGGAACTATATCATCCTACTCCAGCCGTGCATTCATTTGCCGGGACGAGTTCGGGATTGAAGTTCCGGCTCAGTGGAAAAGAGTGAGGAGACCATATTACCCTACTACTCTGTGCTCCGACCAGAGTAAGCTTTGGGGTTGACGTCTCGGGCTATTCGGAGCCATATCACCCCACTCCTCTTGGAATTGACACCCAGGAGTTGAGGTCGGGGTTGACGTTTCGACTTAGTGGGTGATTTCGCTTAAGCCTCTCTGTTACGAATTCTGGGGTTCGACAGAATCCAATAGGCGCGAAGAGATTTAGATCTAAAAATGCGCCTAAATACTAAGAAATTTCTTTGATTTGACAGGAAGAAAAGATTGAAATGTACCCTGGGAAGAACTCGCGTGATCTGAGAAGGCAAATGAAGATTACGGGTTTCACCACCGTGCCCTAACTCGGCGGCAGCGGTGCTACTACGGCGGCGGCGGCGGTGCTACTACGGCGGCGGCGGACGTGAAGAAGTCCGGCGGCGGCGAGAAGTCTTCACGGCGGAGCTGTAAGGCGGCGAGCCTTGAAGCAAGTCTGGTGAGGAAGACGAAGAACAGCGGCGGCGCTGAGGAGTTTTAGGGTTTGAGGAGATGAACAGGCACGGAGGGGAAAACTGGGCTATTTATAGCCAAGGGATCCCAGAAGAACCGGAGATGCGGTTTGAGTAAAAACCGGATCTGCCGTTGTAAGTCTTCAAAAGTGGTGATGCCGAAGAAGAACTCGGTAGCACCAGAATTGAGTACTGGAAGACTACTCAAACTTCTTCACAGATTTCTGTGTCACAACAGAGGTGATTTTAGCTAGTTTTCTATAACTAGGTTTTATGTTTTCTAGCTCTTCACTCATAAGGTCATCATCACTATCATCATAGCTAGGAGATTTTGAAGTTACCTTGGACCCCTTAGCCATGAGGCAAGTGAGAGACTCGTTGTCGCTTGGCATATCGAAGATTGACCTTGCCTTTGTCGGTGAAGACCAAGCAAGTCCCGCCATTCTAGTTTCAGAGTCCGAGGAAGAAGGTTCGGAGCTTGAAGAATCACTGGCATTTGAATCCCACTCCTTGCCAAGATATGCTTTAGCACTGCCTCAGATTGAACTTTCGTTGAACCACCTCCACTGACGGGTGCTGCCTTACCCGTCAGTCATGTAGTGTACCACTGACGGGCATATGACCACGCGTCAATAGAGATGAAGCCAAAGATTACGATTTTGGCGAAAAAACATATCACTGACAGGCATAAATTTCGGCCCGTCAGTGATCCCTTGCTTCTATTGACACGCAGCTCTACTGACAGGCCAAAAAATTCGGCCCGTCACTGGTCTTTTGACCTCTACTGACGGGCCCAAACTTGTACCCGTCACTAATTCTATTCGGCCCGTCTCCAGCCCACTCCCCTCCACCTGATTGTCTCGTATAAAACCCTAACCCGGCTGCCCCTCTCCTCCTCTCTCACCCCGACCCGGCCGCGCCAACCGCCTCCGCCGCGCCGCTCCTCCTTCTCCTCCGCTCTGACCGCCTCCGCCGCACCGCACCTCCTTCTCCTCCGCTCCGACCGCCTCCGCCGCGCCGCTCCTCCTTCTCCTCCGCTCCGACTGCCACCTTCACCAACTAGCCAACCGATGCCAGATCCAAGCACCGCAGTTGGACCGGCGGTGATGTCTCCAAGCACCGCAGCGATGTCATCTGCTTGGCGAGAAAAGGTATGCGCGCCTGGCCCCTCTCTTGTTCCTATCAAAAGGGGTTGTTTGATGTTTCTCAAGTAGTAATGTAGTTTTGGTTTGATCTCTTGTTTGCAGCAAGATCATCGAGGTCAGTAGTGTTGAGATCCACAAGTTCCGCATCGCTCTACAAGATCTACAAGTTTGTCTTCCCGTCACCGGCGGCCATGAGGTGGTCGTCGTCCCGTGCTCTGGTGGCTTCGGCACGGACAGCTCCTCGACTCCACGCACAGCGACAACGACCAGAGGCCTACAGTGGCAGAGGTGATGCACGGCGGCGCTAGCGTCATCCACGGGCCTGGCGGGCTAGGGTTGGGCCCTGGTTTTTTTTGCTTGTTTAGTGTATTTCCACTGACGGGCGTGGCCGCCCGTCAGTGCAGTTTTTATTACCACTGACGGGAGCTTACTAACGGGCGCAAAACCCGCCAGTGAAGGCGGTTTTGCGCCCGTCAGTGGAAGTGTTATGTGAGGTAGTGTAGCCTTGTACTTGTTCTTCTTGTAGTGGCTTGTCTTGGAGTGATGCTCCATCTTGTAGGATTTCTCCTGCTTGTCATCCTTCTCTCCTTTGTAACCTTTCTCTCTTCTTTTCACTTTCTTCAAGAGTGGGCAGTTGGCGATGAAATGCCCAGACTCTCCACACTTATAGCAGTTTTTTTTTCTTGGGGTCTCTTAAGGATGAGCTTTCTTTTCTCCTAAAATCATACTTCTTGAATCTACTACCCTTTTGAAATCTGTTGAATCTTTGGACCAAAAGGGCCATGTCCTTCCCTAGTGAAGTTATGTCATCAGCTTCATGGCTTGATTCTTCTGGTTCTTCTTCAGATGAGGAATCTGCTTTTGTGGTCTTCAAGGCAATACTTCTCCGAGGGCCTGATCTTGTGGAGTGCAGTTCTTTCTTTTCTTCAATGATCATTTCGTGAGCATTGAGTCTTCCAAGAGCTTGAGAAGGTGTCAATGACTTGAAATCAGCTCTTTCTTGGATGAGAGTGCATAGAGTATCATACTTCTCATCAAGAGACATGAGGAGCTTCTTGATGATGACTGTGTCAGTGATATCTGTGGCACCAAGTCCTCGAAGCTTATTTTTAATGGTTGTGAGTCTGGAGTAGATGCTTCGGACTACTTCTTGATCTGAACCTCTGAATCTATTGAACTGGCTTTGAAGAACATCAGTTCTTGAGTCCTTAACTGACTCTGTCCCTTCATACACCTCTTCAAGTGTGTCCCAGATCTTCTTGGTGCTTCGGAGTGTGCTGATTCTTCCGAACTCATCATCATTGAGGGCACCGAAGAGAATGTCACATGCTTGGGCATTTAGCTGCTTGTTCTTCTTGTCAGTTTCAGTCAATTGATCTTCATTGAGGACCACGACTCTATTTCCTATCACTCTCCATATCTCGAAGTCAATTGCTTCAAGATGCATCCTCATCTTATGCTTCCAACCTACATAGTTAGTACCATCGAAGATAGGTCTATGTGAAGAACTCCTATAGTTCCCAAAAGTTGACATACATTTCTCCTTGGTGGTTAAACCCAATCAGTAGCAAAGAGGAGACCTTGCTCTGATACCAATTGAAAGATCGAGGTCTATCGACTAGAGGGGGGTGAATAGGAGATTATCAAATTTTATTCAAATTTGTTCTTAAGCATGCAAAGGTGAAGCAAATCAAGGGTGAAGCAATAAGAACCAAACACAATAGCTTAAACAAAGAGAATGAACTCAAGTAAGAAGCTATAAAGAAGATGCAAGATATAATCTGAAGTTCAAATTGTTGGCAACAACTCTACGTCATCGTTTGGAGAGGCTTGAGCACTTAGCTCTGAAGTCACTTAGACTTCACCTTCTTCTCCTTGAGCCTTGTCCACTTAGGACTTGCTCAATCACTCATGGTGGATCTTGAGGTGATCCCCTAACCTTCACAAACTACTCAAAGACGAATCCACAAACTGAAGCTCTTCAACGATGCCTAACCGGCTAGGAGATGCCAAATCTTCAAGAGTAACAGGTTTGAACTCTAGGCTCGAAGAAGCTCTTGCTTGAATGCTCAATCAAGTCTTTGGATTTCTCAAAGCTTTCCTCTCTCAAAGTAGATCTCAATGGAGTCAAGAGGAAAGGGGAACACAGTGCGAGAGAATGTCTTTTTGTGCTTAAGTGTCCTCCCGAGCCCGCAGGGGGTCGGGGGTTATTTATAGCCGTTCCACAGAAAAAGAGTTGTTGGGCACAAAGATGCTTCTCCGGTACAACCGGAAGACGTAGATTACCCCGACTCCTCGTACTGCAGACCAGTCAGGGTCTACTCGCGCAAAGGGGACACGGAGGCCCGATACTCGTGCGAGTGGCTTCTTTTGCGAGCAAGCGAGGAAATAGAAAGAATTTGACAAGTAATTGCAAATGCGAACACTGCTTATATTAATAATGCTGCTGCTGCTATTAAAATAGCTTCTGATACAAGGGAGCCCCCGAGGATTGCACGCGAGCGCCTGGGATACTCGGGCGGCCTTTGGCGAACTAGTGCCCGGGGTGTAGGAACCAGGCAGGGCGACCAAGGCTTAGGCGACGGACCCGGAACCTCCCAAGACTCTTTGCTACTCGGGGAACTGACCCAATGCAAAAAAGGAAAAACTTATGGATAAAATTTGCACAGATGCTCGATGTTCCACGCATTGGGCAGTGGCAGGCCTTCGCCCGTGATTAATCGAACAGAGCCTGGTCAGGAGACACCAGTCACTCAGTAGGGGCCCTCCCATATGGGGGAAAGTTTGTTCTTTCCTTCCCGCGATTGGATGCGGCGAAGTACTAGATCCCCGACCTCCAGCGACTGGGCCCGAACGTGGCGCTGATGATAGCGCCTTACGCTCTGTTGATATCTGGTGGCACGGAGAGCCGCTCGGCACCGGTGCTCTTCGAGGTAGTTTATGTCGTCAAGCCTTCTTTGCTGCTAGTCGCCTTCCGAGTAGGCTCCGACCCGAGGCGAGCCGAAGGTGACCTCGGAGGGGAGAACTGCCTCTGCCCCGTATACGAAGAAGAAAGGCGTCTCACCGGTTGCCCTGCTGGGGGATGTCCAGATCGACTAGAGGATGGCAGGGAGCTCGTCAATTCAGTCAGCACCGCACTTCTTAAGGCGATCGAAAGTTCGTGTCTTGAGCCCCTTGAGGACTTGAGCATTGGCGCGCTCAACATGGCCATTGGCGCGACGGTGAGCGATCGATGCGAAGCAGACCTTGACGCGTGTGCCCAGCTTCTCGAGCATCTTTTCCTCACGGACACCCTGCCGGAAGGCGGCGATAACTACCTGAGGAGAGATTTTGGGGATGGTGTTGTGAACCTAGCTAAAACGCTGGATGAAGTGTCATAGCGTCTCCCCTTGCTGCTGCTTGATGGCGTGGAGATCGCTCTCCATGCCGGGGTGCTAGAAAGTGCCCTGGAAGTTGCCCACGCACTAGTGGCGAAGGTCCTCCCATGAGCGAATGGAGCTCGGGGGAAGGTTCATGAGCCATGAACGGGCAGAGCCCTTTAGGCCCATGGGAAATCAGTTGGCCATCACCTTTTCGGCTCCTCCATCCGCTTGCACAGCGGTGGTGTAGATCTGGAGGAACTTTTCGGGGTGGAAAGATCCGTCGTATTTTTGCGGCAGGTCAGGCCGGAACTTCTCCGGCCAGCTGACGTGGCGAAGGTCAGGAGTAAAAGATTGGCAACCCGCTCCGTAAGGCGGGGTGCCGACCTTCCTGACTGGTGGTGCGCGGACGCGCACCGGAGAGCACGTACGACTGGCAGCGGGGCCAGAGGATGACTGGCCCTCGACAGCCCTTGCCTCACGTTGCCGCTCCCGTTGGCGCTCGATGGTGATGCGAGCATCTTGACCTTCTTGCCGCTGGTTGATGCGGTGGCGAAGGTCTTGGCTGTCTCTTAGAATAGGAGAGACGACCGAATGGTGGGACCCGCCGCGGGGCTCCGTCACTTCACCACATTGGGGACGTGGCGGTAATGATGGAGGCACCACTGAGGGGCCCTCTTGGGGGTCGCCATGCCTCGAAGAGGTATGGGAACTCCTGGCCGCTGCCTGACGGCGAGCGGTGTCGACCAGGTTGGCTACCTCCTGGAGCCAAGGGCCCACAGGAGATATGCCTTCCACTTGGACCGGAGGGTGCCGGAGGAGAAGCTGCGCCGCATGTAGCACGCCTGCTTCGCCCGGCTCGTCGATGTCCAGCCGACGCTGAACCGGCTGGGGAAGCTCGACGAAGGCTGGATCGGCCTGCGATCCACCTTCGCCAGCGGGGTGCCGCAACATTGACAACGCAGCGGCTGCCGCTGCAGTGCCGCTGGGGATGGCACGGTTCCCCTCCTCTCGAGAGGACGCCGTACGTGTCGAAGTGGCTGACTGCTGTCGTCCCCCACACTAGAAGATGACTGTCGGCCTGCCATGAGCGGCGTAGTTTTGAGAACTTCGCCCCTCCTACCTGGCGCGTCAG
This sequence comes from Stipa capillata, assembly GCA_019208055.1. Taxonomy (NCBI): domain Eukaryota; kingdom Viridiplantae; phylum Streptophyta; class Magnoliopsida; order Poales; family Poaceae; genus Stipa; species Stipa capillata. The sequence goes on along the minus strand of JAGXJF010005712.1, from coordinate 72,095 downwards.
ATGTCGACGTACAAACGCCGGTATCGGTGGTCCGGCTGGACCCCCTTTGGGATTTGGCCGGGGAGGCGGAAATCTACGAAGCTATGCCAGAGCTAGAGCTTGGCAGGATATGGAAATGAGAAAGAACACAAAGATCTACCCAGGTTCGGGCCACCTTCTAGATGTAAAACCCTACGTCCTGCTTTGAGTGTATTTGATATTTTGTGGAGAGATTACAATGAACCAGCGGCACCAGTCCCACTGTTCTTCTTCCTCTAGGGTTTTATCAATTCTACTGGAGCCAAACTCAAGCCCTCTTCTTTCGCATGGCCGCGATTCTCCCCTTATATATCCGGAGGTCACCATAGTGGCCGAAAGATAAATATCTTGCCCATGAAGCTTGTCGCGGAAGAAACCCGGCATGGGCAAGCCACGTCGGTGGTTGAGATTTGCTGTAGCGGAACAGTACCGGTCACGCCTTGGTTGGAAACTAGATCTTCATGATGAGGACGTGTCAGGAGATGAAGATTTGACATCTCCTGACACAGGCTATGCTGCAACTATCCGGGCCCCATGGACCAGGTGTAGAGGGCATGCCTATGGACGCGCGGAAGCGCGTCTTTGAAGTCAAAAGGGGGTATCAGACCTCTCCATTCCCTCCAAGACTGATAGCTGACAGGGCTTATCACTTGGGGATGGGAACCGGTCAGGACACCGCCCTTGGTCCGCAAGGACTTGGAATAGATGGGCATTTAATGCACCTGGCACACGCATTAAATACCCCTGACGCAGGCATTAAATGCGCCTTTGGGCCATGCGGATTGAAGAGGGGTCCTCAAGGGGTGCTCGGGGCTCCCGAGATCAGAGGCCCCCGAGCACTACTCCTAGGCCGCTCCGTCATCTGGGCAAGGTGCTTGGCGCCCCGGACGGGGGCCGGGTCGCCGTTGGTGCTCGGGGTGAGCTCCTCGAGCACTTCTTCTCGGGTGCTCGGGGTGAGCCCCCGAGCACTTCTACTCGGGTGCTCGGGGTGAGCCCTCGGGCACTTCTGCTTCATCCTGGGCGAGGGACTCGGCGCCCGGGCGGGGGCCGAGTCGCCCTTAGTGCTCGGGGTGAGCCCCCGAGCAGTTCTGCTTGGGTGCTCGGGGTGAGCCCCCGAGCACTTCTGTTTGCTCCGTCCTAGGCGGGGACCAAGTTCGCCTTTGGGCCTTTCGGAAAACGCCATCAAGGGATGACTCGGGGCACCCCTTGATTTAGCCGAGTGGAACAGTGCTCGGGGTGAGCCCTCGGGCACCCCTTCTTTAACTTCCACGTCTTTCGCGACGTGGCGTCAAGTTGGGCCTTTGCCAGCGGTTTAGGGGACCCTGGGCCCCGTAACGCCGACAGGTTTGAAGACCGGTTATGCCGCAATTGAAACTCTTCAAGGCCTGAGACGATTAAGTCATCAGCCCTGCAACAGAGGCCAGTCCCGGTACATCCGGTTCTTCAAACCGGTATTACCGAGAATCAAAATATGTGTCTCAGAAGAGATTTTCAAAGGATTCTTCTGAGATCTTAGATTGAGCACACAAGAACATTCTTCTTCTAGCTTAGAAAGCTAACCCCTCTTTATAGAATGGCTTGTCCTATAGACTCAAATGATCTTATGATCATAAACACTAGAAAAACTCTAGTAGTCTTCTAGGTCTAAGCTTTCTTTCATCAACAATTTTTTAGGGGTCGACATTCATTGGTTAAACCAATCACTTGGGGACAATTCACCTGTATACACTTAGTAAACCATTAGTCACTTAATAGTTTATTATTAATCATCAAAATCCATTAGGGGGCTCTAGATGCACTTTCATTTGGGAACTGTACAGGCTCCAGTCCCTCGAAGTCTGTCTCACCAGATGCTACGATCATGTAATACGTACTATTTCCACATATATGTAACTCATATACCCTCTTTATATGTAGGATGATGATTGAACAGTGCAGAAGGAAACACGTAAACACAGGGTTCCTTGACCCATACATTGTCTCTACATGGAATATCGCAGAGATGGAAAACTTTGTAGCGGAATACGTGTTGAATGCCTTATTTGCTCAACAACATAAGTGTAAGTGTAAGTGTTGCACTGTCTATTTCACCATCCAAGTCTAAACTTTATTTTCTAAAATAACGTGAATTTACTAACCATTGAGACTACTATATGCAGAGAGAATTGGATTCTTGTTCTCCTTATACCAAACCATCCAAGGCTCATGTATATGGATTCGTTATTACGAGCAAACTTTGACATTGAAACACTTAGAAGATTTATGAGCAAGTAAGCATATTTTCAACATTTACAAATCTACTGTTCACTACTTTCGTGTTGCAATGCCGAAGATAAACCATTTCGATTCACGTAGGTTTTTGAAGAACTATCTCAAGAAGGGAGGAAAATGTGCCAATCAGCCTCTTTTACACGACAAGGGCATTAATGTATCTTTCTATACTCAATAAATTTTTTCATAGATTGTCATAGATCTCCAACTACTAACCAATTATATATATTACTAGTGCCATCAACAACAAGGAGGAACAAGTGTTTGTGGCTTCTACGTTTGCCACAACATGGAAATCATGCTCACTAACAGTAGCAAAAATAAAATTCAGGTTTGACGCTATTACGATAAGTATTATCATATTTCTCTTCATTATAAGTACATGACTTTAATATACATTCTTATCAATAGCAGAAAGGCATTCTGAAGACGTCACTGAATTCATCCCATCTGAACCGGATAAGAGAACACATCGCTGCGTTCCTTATTAGAGATGTTATCGATCCTTATGGCCAATTCCACGCCTACGACATGGAGGAAGGCGAGTTCGTCTTAATTAAGAAGTGATAAGTATTTCTTTGTGAACTTTTATATGGATGCCGAATTTACTTAATTGATATGACATGAGGTGGATGAAATTGAGAGTTTAATTACTTTATGAGATATGATGTTGATGTGTTTGATGAGAATGATCATGTTGTGACACAATTTATGTGATATGTATCAATTTTCTGTGACCCCATATGATTCAAATTTGATTACTGTGAATGAACGAGATGCATGGATATGTATAGAACCGCCAGTGGTGCTGGAATATCGCCTGTGAGACACTCACTCACCACAGACGATTCTTGTGCGAAACCGCCTGTGATATACCCTTATCACAGATCTTTACTTACAGACAGTTTTTCAAACCACCTGTATTGGAATTTCTGAACCGCCTGCAACGGACTATTCTATAGCAGTTAATTTACTGAAATTAGATTGGCGCGTATCTCTTCTTTTGTTTCGAGATGTGAGAGATAAGTCATATTGCCCCACACGTTCAAAGTTAAGGTAGAAAAAGTCAGACTCGAACCCGAATAGGTGCATGGATTCACGGCTATGTGCGCCCACCGCTACATGCATGCTTGGTACGCCACAATGCATAAGACTATTACTACTCTCAGTGTTTCACGGATAATTTCACAAGCTAGCTAGTGCCTCTTAGAAATTCATGGATGAAATACATGCACGAATTTATTTCCCAGAATAAAATTTTTACTAAGAAATAATACATCCGTTTACTTTGCTCATATGCAGAGCTAATTGACTTTTGCCATTCCAGTTCTAATTATTAGCTTGAGGTAGTGCAGATGGGCCTACGTAGACGAGGGTAAAGCTTACTACATTCCAGGCCAGATCAAAGAGCAAGAAATGTCACGAAACACGGATCAACCAGCACTAACGGCCTAGGTGACACAGACGGCCGGCATATATCGCTGTTGCTCTTACCGTCGACCTGAAGCTCTTGCTTAATTCAATCGCAGCGGGGGCTAGCGAAGAAACTGTCGAGCGGGAACGACTTGGTTATACGGCCGACGCTGAACCTGAGCTGGTCGCCGTCGCGGTCGACCTGCCTGACGCGGAGCCACACGAACGCCACCTTCACCTTCACGCCGTCCAGCCCGCCGATCGACCCGACGCGGATGCCGCCGGCGACGCGGCTGCTGTAGTGGAGCGTGTACCACCCGGCGACGCGGAACTGACAGTCGCTAGCTGGGAGGTATACCTCGAAGGAGCCGTCCGGGCGGAGCACGTACCCCTGCACGCCCTCCGGGAGGATGCCTCGTGGAAAGTCGTACTGCACCAGCATCTCGTACGCCGTTGGCGTCTCCTCAGTTGTTGAGTTGACCAAGGTGACCGTGGGGGATGCCGCGGCGGCGGCGGCGGCGGCGGCGGCGAGATGGGTGGTTGCCACGAGGAGGAGGAGAAGGTGCGTCGTCATGATCTAGTGCTTAGGATACCATGTAGCTGATCCAAGCCTTAGATATAGAGTTTTCTAGCCCCAAGGCTAGCTTATAGATATCATTTCCTGGAATCAGGTCTTGCATATATGCATTGATGACAAGAGAAGCACTCAAACTACAAGCTAGGGACCAAAGAATGCAGCCCCTAATTATAGAATAAAGCTTGGAGGTGTCATGTTAAGCATGTTAAGTATGTTTAGTGCTCCATTAGTTGAGTCGTACGTGTCGAGCGTACGTGCATGCAGTAGGTGTACACGATAGTGTTGTTTGGTCTCGATATGCTCGCATGCATGCATGAGATAGTGGTGGCCTGGTGGGGTAATTGCATGCACGTAGGAATTCAGTTAACTAGTTAGTGCGGGTTTGTTTGTCAGTGCACTGCGGAAGAGTTGGTAGTGGAATAGTGGTGCATGTACGTCAGAATTATGATGGGTTCACACGTGTTGAGTCTATATAAAGCATTGCACGAACGAAAAGTCTAAAATTTTGGACGCCCGAACTCTAGTCTTAACATGTGTTTGTCAACGAGTTCTCTTTCGTGAAACCCTTTATCTCTACGATGTACATTCATTCTATACAAGTATGTGGTGGAAACTTACTAAGTAGGACATATAAATTATTCGATACTCGGATTGTTCTATATGTTGTATGTCTGTTGCACATATTTGCCGTACGTTACGCTTAATATAGGCACATCGCTATTGTCAGGATGTCACGGCCCCAGAATCGCATATGACTAGGGGAACGAATAGTCGCCAAGGACCGAAGGCATCCGTCGACCGGGTGGCACGGTACCTGCGCCGTATGCACCACAGTGGAGGGATCCGACACCCGACCCCACCGTGGGTCGAGCCGGCCGGAAGCGACTGGGCTTCCCAGAGCCACATTCAATTCCACGGGTCGTGTGAAGGTCTAGAGTCGTTCACGAACGCTACCGTGCAGAGTAGAGTCGGAGGAGCCCGGCGGTTCTACCCACACCCTAACCTAGCTCGAAACTAGTGGGTCGCTCGAAAGCCCGGTAGAACCCACCCACACCCTGCCTGGCCGGCACAGCATCACAGCCAGCGGGTCACTCAACCGAGTTCTCGCTCAACAAAGTAACACAAGGAACGGCCGTAGTCCTTCACGACTAACCCATATACTTCATATCATACACGCAGGGTATATGGGCAGTCTTGGGAAAACAACTTGTATATCACAACAAAACACTACGAAATAGAACTACGATATTTGTCCACATCGGACTAGCTATTACAATATTGAAAGCATATCCGAGTACGGAGTTTAAGCAACAGCGGAAACAGTAAAGGTGTCCCACAGCGACATGAGAGCCGCTGATTAACAGTTTAACAAAACAGGTTCCCCGAACCAAATAACCAACCAAGGATAAACCAACAAACTAGACATCGTCGAAGAATTCCTCGACCGCTGGCTCACCTGCAATGATCTAGGAAAGCCCTAGGTGAGTACAAAGTACTCGCAAGACTTAATCGTGCTTGATTGGATGCCCTAAACATACTAGTATAGCATGAATTAAACATGATGCGTGAATATAAGTAACAAGATCAAATTACATCAACCAATCTCACATCAAAATATGAATATGTCCTACAATCCATCATTTCCAAAATATCTCTACCAGGGGGTGTGATGGCAACCTCATGTCACATGTAAGTCTCAATGTACAATATGGGGGCACAACGGCCAATATGGGGCACAACGGCCAATATGGGGCACAACGGCCAATATGGGGCACAACGGCCAATATGGGGCACAACGGCCAATATGGGGCACAACGGCCAATATGGGCATGGACAGGGTCCCATCACCACCACACCTCAATTTTTAATCTCTCGGACCGTCACCGGCAGCCGATCCCGAGTGTAGTCAGGGCCCTATCCCTTGGAGGTTGCAAGGCCCCAAGGGACTCGGGTTGCCTCAACCTACACCCCGGCATCGCTGTCGCTAACGTCCACGTGTGACAAGAGTAGTTAACCACATGGAGTCTCCTCAGGGTTGGTATCGCGACGGTCTCACTTCCTTACTTCTGGTCGCAACATGCTCCTTTAATGATACCAACGGTTATCCATGGGCCACTTTCCCTTCGACTCTCACATCTCACTTAAATGGGTTCAAATATTTAATATCTCAATTGACTTCAACCACAATTGACATGTCACCCAAACAGACCCTAGCATGCTAGTTCATAACCAAGATAACCATATTCATCATACGACGAGATAAGCAGATATTGAATAATAAAAGAGTGCAACAAGCTCTGCTTGCCTTCGTAGAACTGCTCCTGGTCTTGCGTGTAGTCGTGAGCTTGCGGGTCTCCTTCTTCGACGTCTAGTGTAAGAAGATCGAGTATTTGGAATAAGTGCTCACAGAACAACCAGCATGTATGCATGAAGATAATGCAACTAATAAATGATTAATTAGGTGCTGGTGTTAGGTTTAGGTTGGCGAAGAGGACTCACGATAGTCTCGTGAACATCTTAGGTTTGCCCTAACGCACATGCAAGCTAAATACTTAATCGAATACAAGTTAGGGTTTGTAAACTCTCACTTAAGTTGGAAAGGCATGAAGCCAAACTTATTTGCCGTGAAAGTGCTCTGGAATACTAACCTAACGCCGCTGGAATCACTCCATTCGGAGTTACGGGCAAGAAGTTATGGTGGATCGACCCTAAGGTTTAACGGGACTCGACGAATAAGGGGTTAACACCTAAAATGTATCATGCATGTACTCTTACTGGGATTTTAGTGGTTCCATGTTATAGAACACCTCACAAGGATTCCAGAAAGGTGCAATTTGTCGAGATCGGAGTTGGGGTCGAAAACCTAGGGTTTACGGGGCCTCGACGACCACTAAACTTCTACCCTAGATAACAGTGTGTGCATGTGCTCAAATTAAGATTTTGATTCAGCCATCTTGTAGAGTTTTTCATAAGGATTCCAAATATATAAAAATATTCAAATTTGGATAAGTGGTTCAAAAGTTATGGCCATTTCAATTTTATTCAAAATTCTGCCCTCAACTAACCCTAACCCTAAATGCTAGAGTCACCCGAAACCTACCCCGACCGAGTCCCTGTTCTTACGCGTACCCGAGAAGCCACTCGGAAATCTGACTCACTTATCCGAGTCAGCAGGAGCGGGACCCAGCTGTCATTCGGTCTGGTACTCGGGAGCCAACAAAAACACGCCACGCGCCCACCCTCACTCTCTCTCGTTCCCGACTGAGCTGAGGCCGGCGGCGAGGTCCCAACGGCGGAGGCTCGCCGGAGCTAAGCTCCAGGACGCGGGGGTGCTCGGATCTACTCGTGGGTTACACCTGGAGCATGAGAAGCTCACCCTGAGCTCGGATCTGGACTCGACGAGGACTGAGGAAGTCGGGGAGGTAGTCGGCGACGGGGACCGGCGGCGGGGGCTCTCGGAGGTCGACGTCGGAGAGGTTCCAGTCGGAGATCTGCGAAGGAAAGCGGTCAGGGAGGTGGAGAAGAAGAAGGGGAGGCTCTAGGGCTAGAGAATGGAAGCAAGGGCGCACTGGAGCCGGCGTTAGAGCTCACCGGAGCTTCTGGTCGGCCGCGGGGACGAAGACGGTGGCAGGGAGCCTCCGCGGTGGATCTGGAAAATAGGAAGAGGGGAAATGTGAGGGAGATCGTGGGTGAGCTCGGGGGTGGAGTGAGTCGACTCGGGGCTCACTGGATCCGGTGGAATTCCTCACCGGAGACGCTGTCGGAGTCGGGGAGGGAGCTCGGAACAATGGGAAATCGGTGAGCTAGGGTTTCCAGAAAAGGGAAAGGAGTGGATGGAGAAAAGGGCTGGTCGGGGCGCGGCTTAAATACGGCGGCGAGGGCTCGGACCGCTGGTCGGGCACCGCCCACGCCGGCGAGTGCTCGGGCGAGGCGTGGACGAAGGGGCCTGACAGCGGGCCCGGGCGCGCGGCAGTGAGGAGGGAGAGGCTGACAGCGGGGGGCCCTGCTGTCAGCGGGAGCGGAGGGACGCGGGTGCGCACGCGGGTAGCTGGGCCGGCCGAGGCGGCCCGTTAGGCCTCGGCCTGGTCTGTTAGGGTTTAGGTTTTATTCTTTTTCTTTTTATTTATTCCCTGATCACCCCTCTCGTTATTTCATGTACAATTTCTTCTCCAATTAACTTGAAATTTTTACCAGGCCCTCATAATATTATTCTTGAGCTACTGTATAAGTTTGAACTCAATTGGAGTTGATTTTGAATAGGGGTCCAGTACAACTCTAGGGTTTTGACCTAATCGGCAATTTGAACTGCGACTAGGGTGTAGGGTTCTTTAAAAATTCTCAAACTTTGTATGGGGCTAGTATTCACCCTTTTCATGTCCATTTCCAAAATTTGAGGCATTTCCAACCAACCCAGCTTACCCATCTACTAAACCCTAGTTTCTCGGACTTTAGGGTTTGTCCTCGGAAATCCAATTCAAGTTATGATTTCATGGGGGTTTTGGAATACTTTTAGGTGGTGAATGTTGGGAAAGTTGGAAAGGGGGATTCACTGGTGGGACCCACTGGACCCACCCCCTTATTAGGGCTTTTATCGAGGTTCGACACTTCAAATAAATTGATTGGTGTTAATTTCCACAAATTGAGTTTTCAAGGATGAGATATGCACATATTCTATAGTGTTAATTACATTGATTGGTGTTTGCAACTATTCCCACCGAGGATGAAATATTTACGTATTCGACGATACATCAATACATTGTTTCAAAAGTTTACAAGTGTGGGGTGGAGGGGATGCCATGTATGCATGAGATGCAATAAACCTTAATCAAGATTTGGGACTTACAAAACCTACCCCCCTTAAAAAGATCTCGACCCGAGATCTCTAACGTTCGACAAACAAGGCTGGAAACTCCTTCCTGAGCCAGTCTTCATGCTCCCAGGTAGCTTCTTCTTCAGTGTGATTGCTCCACTGGACCTTGAAGAACTTGATGGTTCGGCGTCGCGTCTTACGCTCTGTTTCATCGAGAATGCAAACTGGATGCTCTCGATATGAAAGGTCTTCATGTAACACTTCGATCTCAGGATTGATCTTCCTCTCGGGGACTCGATGACAAGCCTTTAGCTGGGATACGTGGAAGACGTCATGCATCCGGGATAGGTAGTCCGGTAATTCCAATTGGTATGCCACTGTTCCTCTTCTGGCTAAGATCCGATAGGGTCCAATGTATCGGGGAGCTAGCTTTCCTTTCATTGCAAAACGGCGCACACCTCTGAATGGTGTGACCTTCAAGTACACACTGTCTCCAACTTGAAATGTGACTTCCCGGCGGTGAGGGTCTGCATAACTCTTCTGTCTGCACTGAGCCTCACGAAGACGTTCTCGGATGAGCTGGACCATGTCTTCGGCTTCTTCGATTGGGTTAGGTCCAAAGAACTGTCTTTCCCCTGTCTCGGACCAGTTCAATGGAGTTCTACACTTTCTTCCATAGAGTACCTCAAAGGGTGCCATACCAAGGCTGGCTTGATAACTGTTGTTGTATGCGAACTCGGCATAGGGTAGGCAATCCTCCCAATTGGAACCTAAGGCTTGTGTACATGACCTTAACATATCTTCAAGGATCTGGTTGGTTCGTTCGACTTGACCTCCAGTTTGTGGATGAAAAGCGGTGCTGAAGGCCAAAGAGGTTCCCATGGCTTCTTGCAGACTCTTCCAGAATCGGCTGGTAAACTGAGTGCCTCGATCTGAAATAATCCTCTTGGGAACACCGTGGAGGCAAACAATCCGAGCGATGTACAATCTTGCTAATTGACTTACTTTATGCGTCGTCTTGACAGGGATGAAGTGAGCAACCTTGGAGAGGCGATCCACAATCACCCATACGGCGTCATTACCTTTTGGGGATCTCGGCAGACCTACCACAAAGTCCATTCCGATCTCTTCCCATTTCCACTCAGGGACTGGGATTGGTTGGAGCAGGCCTGCTGGCCTTTGATGCTCAGCCTTCACTCGTCGACATATATCACACTCAGCCACATAACGAGCGATTTCTCGCTTCATCCTTGTCCACCAAAATCGTTGGCGGAGATCTTGGTACATCTTTGTGCTCCCGGGATGGATGGTCAACGGGGAATTGTGTGCTTCGTGCAGAATTAGGTCCTTTAACTCCTTGTCCTTGGGTACTACGAGCCTTTTTCCGAACCAGAGTATTCCATCCTTATCTTCATTAAAACAGGTTGTGGTCCCACTCTTCACTTTTTCCTTGATTTTCTGGATACCTGAGTTCTGAGTTTGAGCGGCCTTGATCTGATCCTCTAGGGTGGGCGTTATCTCCATTGCGGCAAGAGAACCATGCTCAACCATCTCCAGGTTGAGCCGCTGAAATTCCAAATGGAGTGGTGGTTGCTGTTCCATGATCATGGTGTTATTGCAATAAGCCTTCCGACTGAGGGCGTCAGCAACAACATTAGCTTTGCCAGGTGTATAGTTCAAACCTAGGTCATAGTCCTTAATGAGTTCCAACCATCTCCTCTGACGAAGGTTCAAATCCGGCTGGGTGAAAAGATATTTCAGGCTCTTATGGTCCGAGTAGATTTCGCAACGATTACCGATGAGGTAATGTCGCCATACTTTGAGAGCGTGAACTACGGCTGCTAATTCCAAGTCATGAGTAGGGTAGTTGGCCTCGTGCGGACGCAATTGGCGTGAAGCATAAGCTACGACACGACCATCTTGCATGAGGACACAACCTAGCCCATTCCGGGACGCATCACAATATGCTTCAAAATCCTTGTCAACGTCCGGAAGGACCAGCACTGGGGCGGATGTCAATCTTTTCTTGAGCTCCTGGAAGCTTGCTTCACACTTATCAGTCCATACAAACTTGGCGTCCTTTTTCAACAGTTCAGTCATAGGCTTGGCTATGGAAGAGAAGCCTTCGATAAACCGACGATAATATCCTGCCAAACCCAGAAAACTCCGGATCTGGGTAACCGACTTAGGTTGCTTCCACTCTTGGACGGCTTGGACTTTGCTAGGTTCAACTGCAACACCGATGGCTGACAGGACATGACCCAGGAATTCTACTTCATGCTTCCAGAACTCGCACTTTGAGAACTTAGCGTACAGGCGATGCTCACGGAGCTTGCCGAGCACCATCCTCAAGTGGTCTTCGTGTTCAGACTCAGTCTTGGAGTAGATGAGGATGTCGTCGATGAAAACGACAACAAATCGGTCCAGATATTCCATGAAGACGGAGTTCATGAGTTGCATGAACGTGGAGGGGGCATTGGTCAATCCAAATGACATCACGGTGTACTCGTACGAGCCATACCTAGTGGTGAAGGCTGTCTTTGGGATATCCTCGGACCTTATCTTTATCTGATGATAACCTAGTCTGAGGTCGATCTTGGAGAAGACACAAGCACCAGTTAACTGATCAAATAGATCGTCAATCCGGGGAAGTGGGTACTTGTTCTTCACTGTAAGTTCATTCAGGGGGCGATAGTCGACTACCATGCGGAGGCTGTCATCCTTCTTCTTTACAAACATAGCTGGACAGCCCCACGGTGACGAACTAGGCCTAATGAAACCTTTGCTCTCCAACTCCTGGAGCTGCTTCTTCATTTCCAACAATTCCTTTGGGGATATCCGGTAGGGTCGCCTCGAAACAGGAGCTGTTCCAGGCGGGAGGTCAATAACGAACTCGACGGCACGATCTGGGGGCATACCCGGCAATTCCTCTGGAAAGACGTCTGGGTACTCACACACGACAGGTACAAGCTCTATTTCCTGGTCGGGGGTGCCACTCATGGCGAAAAGATGTCCTGAGGGAGATGGCGACACAAACTCCACTTCTTTGCCGGAGGCAGCGGTCAGGGAGACCGACCTTTTGGCACAATCTATCCTTGCCTTGTGCTGAACTAACCAATTCATGCCCAATATAATATCTAACCCCTTTGATGCAAGGACCACTGTATTGGCTAGGAAGGGTTCCCCACCAATTTCTATCTTAACACCCTCGCAGACTGCCTCGGCCCTTAATTCTGATCCAGGGGTTGCAATAAGGAGGGGTGGATGCAATGCGGATGAAGGAACATGGTTCTCATGCACGAATTTGCTGGATATGAATGAATGCGATGCTCCTGAATCAAAGAGAACGACGGCAGGAGCTGAGTTGACAGAAAGCGTACCCAGCACCACTTCTGGCGCCTCCTGCGCCTCTTCTGCGGTGACATGGTTTACCCTGCCACGTCCAGGGACTTGGGGTTTGCGGGGAGCTTGACCTCTTGCTGGTTGGTTTCCTCCTGACTGACCCTGCTGCGGCCTGGGGCCATAAGAATACCCGGTGCGAGGTTGGCGGCAGCTAGTTGCAAAGTGTCCCATTCTCCCGCAGTTGTAACACCTTACTTTGCTCAGGTCTAACTGCGGCTGCTGCTGTGGCTGAGGCTGATAACCTTGTTGCGGGGGACGAGGAATGTACCCCTGCGGCCTCGGGACATACTGCCCCATTGGACGGGGTGGCGGCTGTTGCCACACCCGCGGCCTCTGTGAACTGCTCGCAGCTGTCCTCTGCACTTCTCGCTCGCGCCTACGATCCTGGCTGAGGTCGGATTCTTTTGCTTCTATGTTGATGGCTTTATCCACCAAATATTGGAAGTCGCGTACGTCAACAGCGGCTAACTTTGCTCGCATCTCCTTGTTCAACTTGTCCATAAAGTGCCGAATCTTGTCTCCATCGTTGGAAATCTCCTGAGATGCATACCGCGACAAGTGATTGAATTCACGAAGGAATTCCATAACAGGTTTCTTGCCTTGACGGAGATCCCTAAACTCTTCCCTCTTCAAGTTTATGATTCCATCCGGTATATGGAAGCTGCGGAAACCGGTCTTGAACTCGTTCCATGTGACCACATGGCCAGCGGCTTTCGTGGCCAAGAAGTTTTCCCACCATTCAGCGGCAGCGCCTGCCAGGCAGTGGGACGCGAACCTGACCTTGTTGGCTTCAACGCACTCGGCTAGCTCGAGCTTTCTCTCAATTTGCCGGATCCAGCTATCCGCCTCTAGAGGGTCATCAGCTTGCTCGAACGTTGGCGGTTGGGTCCGTTGGAAATCCCCTAGGCTACCTCGGGCCTGACCTCCAGCTGCGCCTTGATTGCGCGCTAGCTGCTCGAGAATTCTGTTCTGGGTCATCAGCAGGTCAGCGACACTTGGTTGCTGGGGAGGAGGTGGCACTTCCTCCTCATGGTTTTCCCGACGGCCACGAGCAGCTCCACGAGTTCCTGAGGCCATCTTTCTGCAACCAAGGACCACAGAAGGAACGGACTAGGGTTAGGGAGGCAGTAAACATGGGCTTCACAGTGATGCGAGGAGGTACTTCATGAACATGCCAAATGGTTTTCAATAGTTCGAACAGTTGACAAACATGCTTGATTGAATTAACTTGTTCGATACTGTTCATGAAAAGGGGGCCGCGGTTTAGGTCACCTTACAGCGAACTAAACATTACAATAATCCAAAATTTGCAGCCCCAATTATCCCGTTACATTACTCCTGAGGATATCTTAACCTAGGGTCTTAACTTGGCTTACACCACAAGATGAGACTGCTATCATGCACTAAAGTCCAAACAACATTCCTAAAGCTAGAGGGGGCTTCTTCATAGGGATGGCAGGTCTCGTAAGCCTCCCATTGCCATTCTCCAACGTACATCTCACTCATCCTCAGATTGGGTGTCGCTTGAGATGTACCACACACGCTCTTCGGGGTCTTCTTCTTCCTCCTCTTCAACAACGGGTGGTACAGCTTCCTGAGCAGGGGCTGAAGCAGCTGTTGTCCAAGTACTTCCTCGTGAGGGTATTGGGGTGAAGAGTCGTAGGTACTCACGGGCGGTCATCCTTTTGCGAGGCTTGGCTCCGGAACTCTCGGGTTGATCAATATCAGTGGGTGGAGTTGGGGTCGGCTGCTGCACAGGAATACAGGGGCTCTCACCATAGGACGATTCGTCTCCATTTGCAACTCGCCACCTTCGACGCAACTCCGCACGCAGTCGACGGTTGTTTTCAGCTGAAAATTAGTGTGGGACAGCCGTACTAACTCACGAGCAGTATCCTTATAATCCACATATAACCCATCATACATTATCTCGGCAGAGGCAATGTGATGGGCTGTCTCCATCTCAAGCTCGTTTTCTTCATCATCACTAGGTGCGGGTACCTCAATGTTGTTACCATCATCGCTGACCCGGGGAATGAGGCGGAACTGGGAGACAGCGAAAATCTCATCAAAGTGGCGACGGAGGTGAAGAACAGCCTTCCTGGCAGCATCTAATCTGGCACCATCACCACTGCTGCTAAATGCCCTGAAAATTTGCTCCATATTAGGGGCTCTCACTACCACCCATCCTGACCAAAGTCGAACTCTTCTGATGGTTTCTTCACTGCGGGCGTGGAGGGCAGGGAGGTCTCCTTCTGGCACGCCCAGGTGCTCCAACATTCTCCATAATAGAGCAGCCCAGCTTCCCAGTTGGCTTGGGTCGGTCACAATATTGTACACCATCCTAACTAGACCAAGGTTAGAGAGGACAGGGTTAGCACACAAAAGGAAAACAAATGCAATAGGGGAGAGGTCTTAGAACTAAGAATGGGGGGATGCGGAATAAAAAGCAAACTACTTACTAACTTTAAACATAGGGTTTAACTTTTTTTTTAAATAATTTTCTGGCCAAGTGGCGCAGTGGCCAGGTGGCGCAGCGGAAGCCCTAACTAACGACCACCTGCAATTGGCTTCCTACGGTCAGTTCGGCTCTGATACCAAGCTGTCACGGCCCCAGAATCGCATATGACTAGGGGAACGAATAGTCGCCAAGGACCGAAGGCATCCGTCGACCGGGTGGCACGGTACCTGCGCCGTATGCACCACAGTGGAGGGATCCGACACCCGACCCCACCGTGGGTCGAGCCGGCCGGAAGCGACTGGGCTTCCCAGAGCCACATTCAATTCCACGGGTCGTGTGAAGGTCTAGAGTCGTTCACGAACGCTACCGTGCAGAGTAGAGTCGGAGGAGCCCGGCGGTTCTACCCACACCCTAACCTAGCTCGAAGCTAGTGGGTCGCTCGAAAGCCCGGTAGAACCCACCCACACCCTGCCTGGCCGGCACAGCATCACAGCCAGCGGGTCACTCAACCGAGTTCTCGCTCAACAAAGTAACACAAGGAACGGCCGTAGTCCTTCACGACTAACCCATATACTTCATATCATACACGCAGGGTATATGGGCAGTCTTAGGAAAACAACTTGTATATCACAACAAAACACTACGAAATAGAACTACGATATTTGTCCACATCGGACTAGCTATTACAATATTGAAAGCATATCCGAGTACGGAGTTTAAGCAATAGCGGAAACAGTAAAGGTGTCCCACAGCGACATGAGAGCCGCTGATTAACAGTTTAACAAAACAGGTTCCCCGAACCAAATAACCAACCAAGGATAAACCAACAAACTAGACATCGTCGAAGAATTCCTCGACCGCTGGCTCACCTGCAATGATCTAGGAAAGCCCTAGGTGAGTACAAAGTACTCGCAAGACTTAATCGTGCTTGATTGGATGCCCTAAACATACTAGTATAGCATGAATTAAACATGATGCGTGAATATAAGTAACAAGATCAAATTACATCAACCAATCTCACATCAAAATATGAATATGTCCTACAATCCATCATTTCCAAAATATCTCTACCAGGGGGTGTGATGGCAACCTCATGTCACATGTAAGTCTCAATGTACAATATGGGGGCACAACGGCCAATATGGGGCACAACGGCCAATATGGGGCACAACGGCCAATATGGGGCACAACGGCCAATATGGGGCACAACGGCCAATATGGGCATGGACAGGGTCCCATCACCACCACACCTCAATTTTTAATCTCTCGGACCGTCACCGGCAGCCGATCCCGAGTGTAGTCAGGGCCCTATCCCTTGGAGGTTGCAAGGCCCCAAGGGACTCGGGTTGCCTCAACCTACACCCCGGCATCGCTGTCGCTAACGTCCACGTGTGACAAGAGTAGTTAACCACATGGAGTCTCCTCAGGGTTGGTATCGCGACGGTCTCACTTCCTTACTTCTGGTCGCAACATGCTCCTTTAATGATACCAACGGTTATCCATGGGCCACTTTTCCTTCGACTCTCACATCTCACTTAAATGGGTTCAAATATTTAATATCTCAATTGACTTCAACCACAAATTGACATGTCACCAAACAGACCCTAGCATGCTAGTTCATAACCAAGATAACCATATTCATCATACGACGAGATAAGCAGATATTGAATAATAAAAGAGTGCAACAAGCTCTGCTTGCCTTCGTAGAACTGCTCCTGGTCTTGCGTGTAGTCGTGAGCTTGCGGGTCTCCTTCTTCGACGTCTAGTGTAAGAAGATCGAGTATTTGGAATAAGTGCTCACAGAACAACCAGCATGTATGCATGAAGATAATGCAACTAATAAATGATTAATTAGGTGCTGGTGTTAGGTTTAGGTTGGCGAAGAGGACTCACGATAGTCTCGTGAACATCTTAGGTTTGCCCTAACGCACATGCAAGCTAAATACTTAATCGAATACAAGTTAGGGTTTGTAAACTTTCACTTAAGTTGGAAAGGCATGAAGCCAAACTTATTTGCCGTGAAAGTGCTCTGGAATACTAACCTAACGCCGCTGGAATCACTCCATTCGGAGTTACGGGCAAGAAGTTATGGTGGATCGACCCTAAGGTTTAACGGGACTCGACGAATAAGGGGTTAACACCTAAAATGTATCATGCATGTACTCTTACTGGGATTTTAGTGGTTCCATGTTATAGAACACCTCACAAGGATTCCAGAAAGGTGCAATTTGTCGAGATCGGAGTTGGGGTCGAAAACCTAGGGTTTACGGGGCCTCGACGACCACTAAACTTCTACCCTAGATAACAGTGTGTGCATGTGCTCAAATTAAGATTTTGATTCAGCCATCTTGTAGAGTTTTTCATAAGGATTCCAAATATATAAAAATATTCAAATTTGGATAAGTGGTTCAAAAGTTATGGCCATTTCAATTTTATTCAAAATTCTGCCCTCAACTAACCCTAACCCTAAATGCTAGAGTCACCCGAAACCTACCCCGACCGAGTCCCTGTTCTTACGCGTACCCGAGAAGCCACTCGGAAATCTGACTCACTTATCCGAGTCAGCAGGAGCGGGACCCAGCTGTCATTCGGTCTGGTACTCGGGAGCCAACCAAAACACGCCACGCGCCCACCCTCACTCTCTCTCGTTCCCGACTGAGCTGAGGCCGGCGGCGAGGTCCCAACGGCGGAGGCTCGCCGGAGCTAAGCTCCAGGACGCGGGGGTGCTCGGATCTACTCGTGGGTTACACCTGGAGCATGAGAAGCTCACCCTGAGCTCGGATCTGGACTCGACGAGGACTGAGGAAGTCGGGGAGGTAGTCGGCGACGGGGACCGGCGGCGGGGGCTCTCGGAGGTCGACGTCGGAGAGGTTCCAGTCGGAGATCTGCGAAGGAAAGCGGTCAGGGAGGTGGAGAAGAAGAAGGGGAGGCTCTAGGGCTAGAGAATGGAAGCAAGGGCGCACTGGAGCCGGCGTTAGAGCTCACCGGAGCTTCTGGTCGGCCGCGGGGACGAAGACGGTGGCAGGGAGCCTCCGCGGTGGATCTGGAAAATAGGAAGAGGGGAAATGTGAGGGAGATCGTGGGTGAGCTCGGGGGTGGAGTGAGTCGACTCGGGGCTCACTGGATCCGGTGGAATTCCTCACCGGAGACGCTGTCGGAGTCGGGGAGGGAGCTCGGAACAATGGGAAATCGGTGAGCTAGGGTTTCCAGAAAAGGGAAAGGAGTGGATGGAGAAAAGGGCTGGTCGGGGCGCGGCTTAAATACGGCGGCGAGGGCTCGGACCGCTGGTCGGGCACCGCCCACGCCGGCGAGTGCTCGGGCGAGGCGTGGACGAAGGGGCCTGACAGCGGGCCCGGGCGCGCGGCAGTGAGGAGGGAGAGGCTGACAGCGGGGGCCCTGCTGTCAGCGGGAGCGGAGGGACGCGGGTGCGCACGCGGGTAGCTGGGCCGGCCGAGGCGGCCCGTTAGGCCTCGGCCTGGTCTGTTAGGGTTTAGGTTTTATTCTTTTTCTTTTTATTTATTCCCTGATCACCCCTCTCGTTATTTCATGTACAATTTCTTCTCCAATTAACTTGAAATTTTTACCAGGCCCTCATAATATTATTCTTGAGCTACTGTATAAGTTTGAACTCAATTGGAGTTGTTTTGAATAGGGGTCCAGTACAACTCTAGGGTTTTGACCTAATCGGCAATTTGAACTGCGACTAGGGTGTAGGGTTCTTTAAAAATTCTCAAACTTTGTATGGGGCTAGTATTCACCCTTTTCATGTCCATTTCCAAAATTTGAGGCATTTCCAACCAACCCAGCTTACCCATCTACTAAACCCTAGTTTCTCGGACTTTAGGGTTTGTCCTCGGAAATCCAATTCAAGTTATGATTTCATGGGGGTTTTGGAATACTTTTAGGTGGTGAATGTTGGGAAAGTTGGAAAGGGGGATTCACTGGTGGGACCCACTGGACCCACCCCCTTATTAGGGCTTTTATCGAGGTTCGACACTTCAAATAAATTGATTGGTGTTAATTTCCACAAATTGAGTTTTCAAGGATGAGATATGCACATATTCTATAGTGTTAATTACATTGATTGGTGTTTGCAACTATTCCCACCGAGGATGAAATATTTACGTATTCGACGATACATCAATACATTGTTTCAAAAGTTTACAAGTGTGGGGTGGAGGGGATGCCATGTATGCATGAGATGCAATAAACCTTAATCAAGATTTGGGACTTACACAGGACCCAAAATTCATAACAGAGAACCTTAAGTGAAATCACCCACTGAGTCGAAACGTTAACCCCAATCTCAACTCTTGGGTATCAATTCCAAGAGGAGTGGAGTAATATGGCTTCGAATAGCCTGAGATGTCAACCCCGAACTTGCTTCGGTAAATTAATGCACAGATTAAGTAGGGTGATATGGTCTCCTCACTCTTTTCTCACTGAGCCGGAACATCAATCCCAAACTCGTCTCGGCAAATTAATGCTCGGCTGGAGTAAGATGATATAGTTCCAAACTCCCGGTGGAAGAGTCACTTCACATGGGTGATTAAACCTAACAATTCTATGATATAGATGAGGCAAATGAGAACAAACAAGTATCACAACTGAAACTGTAATAATACTAGCTATTCTTTTAAACTTAACAATATAATTCACACAAAGAGTCTATTACACAGCGAAAAATTTAACATGGCTAAGAAGCTGAAAAGTAGGGCCAAAAGATGTCAGCAAAACAAACCAAACTGCCGAACCCTAGACAGGACCACTGCCTGGGATTCTCAGCGACTAGTCGTCGTGGGCATCGATCTCTACATAGAAACCATCGGTTGAGAGGATGATTTCCTTTGTACAAAATTATTAATAACTGCAAGGTGAGTACAAAAATTGTACTCCACAAGACTTACAAGGGAAATTAGTAATAGATGCAACAGGGTTCAAATAAGGGTATTTGTGGACTATTTTGCAGAATGCTGAATATTCTTTCAACAATATTCTTTAGGTAGGATGAAATTCGACTATTAGATTACTTTTAAAAGAGATGAGTCAAAACTTCACGATAAACTATATTGAAGACCACCGTACACCTAAATTTTTAATTCTTCTTCAACCACCAGGAGGAAGCAATCGCTAACTCCTCGGCCTTAGTTAATGTTGTAGTTGTCTAATTCGATGCGGATTCTTACCAAGCTATCTATAACCGTGGACACGGCTATTCAAATAGTTCAGACCCTACAGGGCTGTACATCTTTACCTACACGTATCGATCGACTCTTAATGCTAGGCTGAAGACACACTTCACAAGGTGTGTTAGCAGAGGGTGATCGAATACGATCTTTACAATGTTTTCGACTTAGGAATGAGCCACCCTAACGGGCTAATCCGTGTACACCAGTCCGGCCGGTACCTCATCACGGTCCCAAAAGTTGTAGCAGGTGATACATCCCCGGTCCCGGACCGTGTGTAACCCTTATATCTATATTGAAGCACCACATCACATCATTTTTCACTCACCTAACAAATAGAAACGGCAAACTATGCAGCTCATAACTCAAGTCTAGACAAATTATTCAGTCGTGGGTGGCCCATTATACCACCCGTGCAGAAGTACACAATTCTTGGTTCAAAAGGACACCGGGAACCGGTCCTTGTGGGAAAAACGAGACAACTCACCATGCTCCCAGCGATGGCCTCTCGTCTAAGCCCGATATTTATTAATCAAATTCATTAATTACTTCCCTATGAACAATCACCTACCACTTACCCAACCAGAGTGTTGCGACCTCTACATGTCTAAGCATCATTAACCATATAAGTAACTTAGAAGCAACAACTATACTACTCTAATTAGGTTGGGTGTGGTGTAGTTGATTGGACGACAAAATAAGTCATGCGAGGAATAAAGTTGATACTTAACAGGAAGTATAAGTTGAATGCATGCGATAAGGTTTTGAAAACAATTAATATTTTGCAAAAAGTAGGGTGGTTGCAAAATGTTCAAAGTGTGGCTTTCCTTGAGGTTTGGCTATTAACTCTTGTTCCTACTCGGGATTATACGCTTCGGAATCTTCCGGCTCTATCGTGAAGAACGAAAACACCGGACAAAGGATGTGCAATAATAAATATCACAATGATGAACATCAACATGATATGAAATGCATGTCATGGCATAGAAGACTCGAAAGAAAGACTAATGTAAGTGTAATCAATTTAATCGGAGTCCGGACGCTCAAGATATTGCGGTCCGACGGTCTCCGGCTAATCGAGAAACCCTAATTTGAGTTTTTAGCTATTTATATTTTTTTTAGCATGCAAACATGTATGAAAATGACATATTTGGGTAGATCTCATTTTTCTGAACATTTTGATATATTATTTGCATTTTTTGATTAAAATTGGATTTTCTATGATTTTTCTAAGACTTAATCAATTTAATACCCTTTTTTGTATTTTAATCATTAAATATAAATAAGATTAAATAATCCAAAATAACAACAGAGGCTGACATGTGGGCCCCATGGTCAACTCTTATCAAAGTTGACCAAGTCTATGACAGGTGGGGCCCACTGTCATATATATTTATTTTCTTTATTTATTTTCTGTTATTCCTTACACAAAGGGCCAGGTCTCATAGAGAAAATTTTAATTAATTCATTTATTGCACTAGTTAGTCATTAATTGTGGTCATTAATGTGTTGGAACCATTAATTAATAATATTAATGATGTCAGAACAATAATTAATCGAGCTTAGCATTAATTGCTACCATTAATCTGTCAGTAAGCATTGATTAAGCATTTAATGGGTCGGAACAGTAATTAGGCTCATTGATTATGTCTCAACGACACAATTAGGGGCCTTTAGTCCCTGATTAGGGGCGGTCGGGTGGTTCGGTTGGCTCGGTCCGACCCGGCGCCATGCTGGTCCGACTGGTGCAGTGCCGCCGCCAGCGGGAAGCACGGCAGCAGCATAGGGCGACTTATCGGAGGTGACGCGAGGTGGGCGAGGAGAGGGAGGTGGGGCTGTGGCGTCGGTTCAGTGGGGATGGAGGCAGACGGCGAGACGACGCGGGGAGCTCAGGCTGCAGCAGCGGCGAGGCGGACAATGGCGATGGGGAGGCTCCAGTGGCGGGGCTTCGGGCGGGGAGCACGGCGGCTTCGGATGGAGAGGTGGGGGAGGCGAGGAGCTCCAAGACAGCGAGGTGGAGTGGCTCAGGCGGTGGGGTCGTCGGGGTGGAGGTGTGGGGGCTCTGGGGCGGAGTGGGCGGAGGCGGAGCGGCACTGGAGAGAGAAAGGGAGAGAGAGAGAAGCCGAAAGAGTGAGAGAGATGATGGGGGGTGAAGAGATCGACCGAGAAAAGATAAGGTGGGGGGATAGCCGAAGCAGGAGGTGGGACAGGGGGGCTCCAGTCGCCACGGCGGTACAGCAAGCATGAGGTGGCTGGGTGTGCTGGTGGCGGCGTATAGAGATGAGGGAGGCGGCGAGGTAGGGATAAGGGAGAAGAGATGGGGGGTTAGGGCAAGCCAGCTCGTGTGGCTAGCGAGCCAGGCGGGAGAATTGTTGGGCCGAGGCCCAGTCGGAAGAAGGGGGAGGAGGCGGAAGGCCGAACGGGCTGAGGGGAGGGGAGAAGGCTGGGCCGCCGGCCCAGTCGGGGAGGGGGGAGAAAGAAGGCCCAGTCGGGGAGGAGGGGGTCTAGATTTAGGTTTTATTTTGTTTTATTTTTTTATTTTTAGTTTTACCCTTTTTAGACAATTCCAAAACATAAATTCATATCCTAAAAATCTCTCTAACTATTCTAAAAACATATTTGAATCATTCAAATTCATTCTAAGGCAATTCGTTCAAGGATTTTCAATTCAAAATTTGAAATTCAATTTAACCCTGATATAAAATTTAGAGGTCTTCCTTTCTTTCTTTGAGGCTTTTCTTAACATTTCAAAAGTTTAAAAATTTTACTCAAATTTGACTTCATATATGGATGCTAAGATGCATGACAACTTAGGTTGAGAAATTAGGGATGTTACAGCCATGTAGCACACTCTCAAAAATAATTACCACATTAGAAGAAAGCAATATAAATCATTCAAAATCTTTTTTTCCTTGTTTTGTTTGTTAATTCAATTATAATTTGTCTAAGTTTCAGTTAACGCTACCTGTCAAGTCATGTTATGCATTTTATTTTAAGGTTTCTTTAACTAGCAATCATCTTTGCTTCCACTCACAAGAATTTTGAACAACATAGCAAACATTGATATTGGAAAGCAAAGTAATCCAAGACAAATAATATGAACCACTAATGCTAGTAAGTCAAAGAAACTTTAATTATCAAGGAATTACTAATACCGGAAAGCCAAAGTACTTCGAAATATACTAAGGAAACATTAGTTATGATAAGCAAAAGCAATTTGACCATGACATACTAATTTTGGAAACCAAAACAATTAAAAACATATCATGGAGAGCATTAATTTTTACCTTCCAAATCAATCAGAAGCTTTGACATTAATACCAGAAGACCAAAACAATTTGAAGCATTATTTCAGGTGCGCGTCTAAATGGTGGAAGACCATGAGCAGGCAACCGGGCGGTTGACTCCCAGTGCCCTCCTCACTTGTTTTTTATTTCTCCCATTTGCTTTTCTGCTCCATCCTCACCCTCATTCCCACTTTCACCTCCTTCTCCGGCACCAGTCATCGCCGGTGAGCAGTGGCGCTGCTGTGCCAGAGCCTGAGAGGACCAAAAATAATAATAACCAGCTTCGAACTAGGTGCTAAAAGTTTCAACTACCTAAAACACGAAATTAACTACAACCATATGAGCTCTTAACCATATGATCTGCAGCTTTCAACCATATGAGAATCAACTTCCAACTCACAATCTTTCAACCAAATGAACACCAAGCTCCCGCTTGGATGAACACACCAACCTCCAACTCATTGAAATTAAGGTTTCGACCCACGAAATCCTGCTTCCGACATACGTATCGAGTTTCCAACCCATGAAATCAAACTTTCAAGCTCCAAAATAGCAGGTTTCACCCAAAAATATATTCAAAAACAAAAAACTAGTTCCAAAACTCCTAGATCTAGGACATCCTCACCTCCTATGGCACCGGCAATGCGGAAGTTTGCGACAATACCCTGACGGCGAGATCCTCTGCTAAGAGGAAGGGAAGAGAGGAGGAGCAGCAAACCATGGCGGTTCTCAGTGGCAAAGAAGAAGGGGAAGAAGAGGGAGGGCGGCGGTCGTTGGCCACGGGCGGCACAGAAGAAGGACGAGGGGATGCGGAGACGAGCTCGGGTGGTTGAGAGGCTTTCACCGCCATGTTGGAGAGAACGGGAGTGTGGTGTTTACCGAAATGATTACCGAAATGAGGAGAAAAGGATAGGGGGAAGTGAGTACAGTAGGGTATACATGGTTGGAGGCTGAAATCGGATAGACCACAGAAATTTCATCTAAACCAAAGAAATATGATCCACAAGGAGGTTCTTTAATCCATTTTGATTTGTTCTACCCTTACTCGATCCAGGAAAGAATATCTTTTTCTGCGTCGTATCCATTCTAATTTGTTCTCACGTTCATTTTGACTTGCTTTCTAATCTTGAGGCTTTGCCTACCATGTACCGTGAGGAGAGGAAGAATACAATAAAATTAATTTGTTCAACTCTTCTAGTCTAGTTGTGAGGCAAAAAATAGCGTAAATATATGCAGGATTAAAAACAGAAAGCACATGAAACAGACAAAAGTAGCAATAAAAGCGTATTGTGTTTCTTCCTGGAGTCAGCAAAGTGCTCTCTCTCCCCCTTAATTGCTTTGCCACGTCAGTTTTTCTTCTTTGTGGCATTCTTAGCACCTGTACACCGTAGAGCATTAGGAAGGGTCTTATGTTTAAATTGTAGGCATCCAGATACTTGCATCGATCTGTCACGCACTAGTTCCCTTCTCCTACACGGGGAGCCGAAATCTTCTTGGAACAGTCTAGAATGAGAGAGAATAAGCTCGCACTATATTGTGTAAAGGGGAAGTATTGGCTAAGCTGGTGCCAACTGCCCTTATCGTGACCGTACATATTCCTTGTGATTCGTGAGATTGTTCTATGGTGAAAGCTAATCCTCCAATTATTTTTATCGTCCAGTCCTTTTTAGCATAGTAGGTGTACAGTGATCAACCCGTGTGTGTTGACAACTGTTGTGCTCACTGTCCATAAACTGTATAGTTCACATGAGGACACACACAGGGCACTCCTTGGGACTCACAACGTTGCACCAGGTTCTTGCCGCACGCCTCACCTCCCTGCACGATTCGTGTATCAGCTTGGTCAAATTCTGATGGTGCACGGTTTGGTTAGTGCACAAATTTACTGGACTTTGTCCCTGAGGTCACTCACCTGCCATGTACAGTTCTGGCCATGTGTTGGGTTCCGCGCTGTACAAACAAACAGACAGCTACAGTGGCCTAGAGCCCAACTCCAACTCAAAAATCGTAGCCCCTCCCGCCTAAAGCCCATACAAGGTTACTGTTCTCAGACATATAATGACACCAGAAATGAACATGGGCCGTCGCATATTCCGAGGAGCTACAAGCAACATGGACGGGCTAGATATGGAGGTACGTACGTTGGTGCTTAGAAAATCCATCACTACCGGAATCACGACGTTTGCCGAGTGCCGGAAGCTTTGCCGAGTGCATAAAGTCGGGCACTTGGCACAGAAACCCATAAACCGAGTGTCCACGTCAAAACACTCGGCAAACAATTCCTTTACCGAGAGCCCTCATCTTGACACTCGGCAAACAAGCTCTTTGCCGAGTGCCATACGCGTAACACTCGGCAACTATAGAGACACGTGCCCTTACTCCCCGCGGTTGACGGAGAGGCGACGGCATGGTTCCTTTGCCGAGTGTTTTCCGTCGGGCACTCGGCAAATCCGCTGCCCCGTTAGCACTGTTCATGTTTACCGAGTGTCATATTTATGGCACTCGGCAAACCTTTTTTTTAATTGTTTTCTTAGTTTCAATTATAAAATTATTACTTATATAGTGGACCATTTTGTTGTAGGAAATAAAGCACACTTGTTCTATTATTTATTCTCTATTATTTTATTTCTTTCTTTTCTTTTCTTTGCTTTGTTTTTTCTCTTTTTTTTTCTTTCTTTCTTCTTGTGTGAGGTTTGCATTCGAAGCGACCGCTGCTTCGTCGGTTAGCCTTAAAAATTTTTCTACAGTCAACATACACCAATACATGTATCATGTCAAACTTTGGCATTTTCCAGGGTCCGGTTGCTATATTTAAGCGATTAAATACATTTCTAGGCCTTTAATGGATATAATTCAAACTTGAGCTGCAGGTACATGAAATAATCACCAGAAATGGGTTGAAAAATCTTATTGGTGGTCTTTAATGTATGTTTAGGCCTTATGTAAGGAAAGAAGAGGAGTCCCAGACACCATGTGGCCGAGACTCGGGCACCAACATGGTGGTTATTGGCATTTTAATTCTCAAAAATTCAAACGAAACCCGAAAATCATGAAACTTGGCATGGTGTCATGATATGACCCCTGGAGGCTGTGGTAAAAATTTTAAAATATTTCACAAAAGTTGTCACGTAGATTGCTTAGAAACGGGACCATCTCCGAGGAAGAAACTAAGTGTCGAGAGAGAACGGGGTCAAGTTTGCATGTGAAGCGACTGCTGCTTTATCGGTTGGACTTGAAAACTTTTCCACAGTCAACATACACAATTACATGTGACATGTCAAAATTTGGTATTTTTCCGGGTACGTTTGCTATATTTAAGCCATTAAGTGCATTTATAGGCATTTAAACTTTAGAAAATATTAAATCAACTCAAAAATTATGGAAACTCCTACAGAAAAACTTATATGTAGTATATTACATGTAAAAAATGTATTGAGGTATATAAGATAAAAAAATGTATTAGGTATACAAGTATTGTATTTGAGCAAGTATTGTATTTGAGCAAGTATTGTATTTGAGCAAGTCATTATTAAAGTAATGACTGGATCCGTCGAGTCTATATACAGGATTTCTTTAGATGCGAGGCGGGCTTTGAGGACAGGGCAGCTGCTGTCGTCGACAGAGCTGCCAAGAAGCTTGTGAAGGATATGCACTATGAGGCGCGCGTCCAGGCCGTCATCAAATATCACGTGGAGCACCTTGGAGAGAAGGTGACAAAAAAAGACGCTAGGACCAAATATCTGACCCGCGAGCAATACCTGCAGGTAAAGTACATTAATGCTTGTTATTCCTTAGATTACTAAGTCTTAACTTGTTCTTCTTATATGTGATGTACTTGATTATTTAGGTGCCTCCGAGGTGGTGCGCCCAACACCTTGATTGCTGGGGAGAGATCGTGGAGAGGTGGTGCGCTTGAGTGGGCGGCGAGTCACGAAGCTGCCCGGGAAAGGCGATTGCTGATGCAAGGCGCACGACACCATCAAGGCAACCTCACCCTTAGTGGTTACGCGGCTAGATGGGTATGCAGGCGCCCCTTTTATGAATCTCAGTTCTTCTAAATTTCTGTGCGGGCGCCCCCCTTTATGAATCTTCATGCTTTTGTCTTGCAGTCGGCAAAAAATGATGGTCAGCCTTGCTCCCAGTTCAAGACATATGCTCTGGCCCATAAGTCGAAGGCGGAGCACGGGGTTGCTTATGATGCAAATGACCCGGCCTCAGCGTACAGCAATGAGAACGTCAAGGCTCGCCTGGATGGATACACGTCGATGTCAAAGGAAATCCACGGGCCCGACTTTGATCCGAGTGAGCATGACCTTGATGGAGAAGTGGTGATGAGGGCGGGAGGAGGCAAGAAACATGGCCGCTTTTGGATTGGCGACGGCACACTCGATACGGCCTCCACTCCCTCTCTCTCTCAGCTCAGAGCTCGGAGCACAAGCTCAAGTCCGGCTATACGCCCTCGCCCAGAGCCTACACGGCTTGCGATGACCGAGCTCCAGGTTAGTTCTATTTCATTTATCCTGCACAGTCTTTACATGCTTTGCACTGCAACGATGAGGAGACTGCGATGACATACTGTAGGCCCAGCTGGATGAAGAAAGGAGACTCCGACAGGAACTGGAGAGAAGGCAAGAGGCCGAGAGGATAGCGCTCGAGGAGAGGATGGTGGCAGAGCGAGCGCAGTGGTACGAGCTCATGAAGGGTGTTTACGCTGCAATTGGGCAAACTCCGCCACCGATGCCAACTCCTCCTCCTTTGCATGCTCCACACACCCCCCACACTCCTGTGAGTTCGTTTATAACTTTCTAATCAACATTATTGCCCTTTCTATAGCCATAGAGTGTTCTGTAACTATCTCCTACTTTGTGCAGCATCCGTCGGCGGGATCGAATGATCCTGGAGCTGGATCTTCGCGAGCAAGCCCAAGCAACCCTCGCGGTACTCCGACGTCAAGGAATTTGCCCCAGTGAACATTACCTTCTTTGCACTGATGTTTGTCATGTCTGAACTATGGATTTGAACTTTGAGTGATGTTTGTCATACTATTTCATATGTGATGTTTGTCGTGAATGTAATATGTGATATGTGAACGATATGTGTGATATGTGATCTGTTCAATGTGATATGCTATGATCTGCTGTGAGTTATAAACTGTTTTGAATTGCAGGGATTTTTGGAAACAAAATAAAAAAATAACAGTTTCTGTGAACTTTGCCGAGTGTTACACTCGGCAAACACAAATATGCCGACGGCAACACTCGGCAAAGCTGACACGTGGCGCAATTCTGTGCGACCTGGGGACATAATGCACATGGTTTGCCAAGTGCTAAAATTCAGACACTCGGCAAACTTTCCCTTTACCGAGAGTGACACTCGGCAAATCCTTGCCACGTGGCCGAACCTGGGCGCTCGTGTCCACACGTTTTGCCGAGTG
Source organism: Stipa capillata (assembly GCA_019208055.1). Taxonomy (NCBI): domain Eukaryota; kingdom Viridiplantae; phylum Streptophyta; class Magnoliopsida; order Poales; family Poaceae; genus Stipa; species Stipa capillata. Next base: position 43,236 of record JAGXJF010005712.1, on the reverse strand, counting down.
CTTAAATTTAAACACTCGGCAAAGATTAACCGTTTACCGAGTGTGACACTCGGCAAACATTTGCCACATGGCCGAACCTGGGCGCTCGTGTATACACGTTTTGCCGAGTGCTTAAATTCAGACACTCGGCAAAGATTCACCGTTTACCGAGTGTGACACTCGGCAAACACTTGCCACGTGGCCAAACCAGAGTAACCCGATGAGTCAATTTTGCCGAGTGTCGACACTCGGCAGAGAGGGCTAACGGGCGTTACAGCCGTTTATTCACTTTTTTTTGCCGAGTGCTCGGTCTGACCGTCGGCAACCGATTTGCCGAGTGCCCGAAGGAATACACTCGGCAAACATGGCTTTACCGGCAGCCTGTATGCCGTGCGTTCTTTGCCGAGTGTTGCACTCGGCAAACGGTTTGCCGACGGCTTTTCAGCCTTCGCCGTGTGCCTTTTGCACACGGCAAATTCGTAGATTCCGGTAGTGCATTCTCGTTGTGAAAATTCTGAAAATTGTCTCTAAACCATAACAATCAGTTCCAAATTACAGGCCGGTGTGTATCTGTCCACTCGCCGACTGACCTCTTTCAATGGAGAAGCTAGCGTCATCAGCCAGCCCGTCAAATCAATGACAGGGAAGGCACCAAATTCTTATGCTTCATCTCTGCCCATTTCAGACGATTGCGTGTTTAATTTTATACTATCCGAACTCTTTACCATTAAGCTTACTTTCATTCGTATTTGTCACAGCAGTACGTGCTCAAGCCAATTTTTGGTCATGCTGTTAGCATTCAAGGCAATTGCTGGTGTATTTGCCGACATCAATGCATGTCGCTAATTCTTTAACTGGGTCACACCAGGCGTTGTAACGGCCAGACATCAGCTGCTAGGCGAAGATAACACAGCTGCACAGCAAACAGGTTCAGGAAGAAGAGCAGCTGAAGACCAAGCTCGCTCAGTTGAAGAATGATCTCTGGAAGCTCAAGACAACTAAGCTCAAGATGCTTAACCTCATTGATCGCGTCGAGATGCAGAGCCATAAGAAACCAGCAGCTGAGCTCCTCCCGGATATCAAGGATGCAGTGTATGATGCCGAGGACCTCCTTGATGAGTTTAATTATTATGTGCTTAAGGTGAAGGTCGATGAGATCACATGCACGATGCCTTTCTGGAGTTCTTTAAAAGTGTCGAGCATTATGACCACTTCAATAAGGTCATATCCATGACCAGTCGAAGGATTTGGGCTTACACCAAGCACCACAGAAGTTTGACAAATCAGTTAGGCCATAAACAAGTTCACCTTCTCCGATAAGCCACAAATATTTGGTCATGAGAAGGAGCTGAAGCAGCTGGTGAAAAATTAAGCTTGGAGTTACGTGCATGCAAGAGAGGCAGGACTGATGATAAAGCAAGAATGAAGGAGTTGCCTGTGTTGCCAATAGTTGGCATGGGGGGTGTTGGAAAGAGAACGATGGCCCAACAAATCTGCAATGGTGCAATGTTGAAGCAGCACTTTGACTGCATAATTTGGACATATGTTTCAGATGATTTTCACATAAAGAGGTTAACTAAAGAGATTCTGCAGCAGTTGCGACAAGTGACATTGTCTGATAATCTTGATGTTCTTATGAAGAGTCTAGCTGGTTATGTTGGTTGGATATCTGGCTAGTACGTACACCTTTGCTTTGTAATATCCCATCTTATATAACATTGTTTGACATAAACATGCTACGGTGGTGGAGGTACTCTCTTCAGCACCGCCTAATGTGACGTTTTGCCGGCCAATTGTAGGTCCAAAATTGATCATGGACAGTTTTCGGGTCAGTTCATGTATAAAATACTTATGAACTCCCTCGGATTTGTTCCACCATAATATTTATGGAAACTGAAATCACCTCTAAAGACTAAGATCTTTTTTATGGTATTTAGAGAGGGGGTGACCTTAACAAAAGATAATTTACTCAAGCGAAATTGGCATGAGAGTCCAAAGTGTACATTCTGTGATCACAATGAAACTATTCAACATCTGTTTTTTGATTGTCTGATAGCTCACTCTATTTGGCAGGTAGTATAATTTGCTTTCAATTTACCTCCTCCTTCTAGCGTTGCTCATATGTTGGGGCGATGGTCAGCTATGTTCGGACATGGATTATGATCACAAATCCTCGTTGGGTGGCTGCCTGGTGCTGGGCACTATGGCTATGCCAAAACGATATTATTTCTAATAACAAGTTGTTTTCTCATCCCAACCAGATTATGGCCCAGTTTTGAACTAGGCCAAAACGATATTATTTCTAAACTAGTCATGGTATGTCTAAATTAGAAGCCCCGATGAATTTGAGGGAGCGGCTTCTGGGAGAAGCTGGGAGGGGGCAGCTTCTGGGAGAAGCCCCTGGAGAAGCCGAAAAGAACTGGGCCTATATACAGGTGTACCAGCTTGCTGAGGTGATGGACGCTGCTGCAGAAGCTAGAGAACAAGGAGGCTATGGTGCAAGGCAGCAAGCGGCTGGAAGTTTTCGCGCTGGAGCTCTTTGTTTTTAGTGGATGCCCTTGGAGGTGTTTAGGTGTCTGTGATCCTATGGATGTTTAATGTTTCAAATTTGTTTCAAGTTGAATTAGCACCGTGTAATGTAAGACATATCTCATGCATGCTATTATTACACGAATCCAAATTTTATAAAGATAGGCTAATATTAATCGATCAAACTTGCATGTTTAATCTTGATTATAAGGTGTCCACATCCACTTTAGTTGCATATCTCAAAGCACGAAGGCATCCATGTTTAATGCTCATTCATATTGGGGTTATAATACAACTAAAATTGAATTGAAATGTAGAAGGATTATCAATGCACTTATGAACCCTGTATTTTCTTTTCATCGTAATTGCATCCCATGCATCTTAACTAGAAATCACAAGTTCTCCTAGTGCCATATACTCTAAGAAATAGGCCATAAACCATAGGGAATGTGTTCCCCTAGTGCCAACACTAGGGAACGGTCCCTAGGGAGAGCCTGGTAGGGAAAGGATTCTTTCCCTAGTGCGGCCCAAGGGAATGAATTTGTTCCCTAGGGATCCAAGCGCTAGGGAACATGTCCAGAGTGGCATCATGTGGCATGTGTGACCAACGTGGAAATAGATAGCCCTAGGGTAGCCCATTTCCTATGCCCTAGGAAAACATTTTTGATCTTTTTCTTTAATTGCCACATCATAATTCTTTCCCTAGTGATATCCACCCTAAGGACTAGTCATATGTGTTTTTTATATAATATACAAAATGTTTTTATTTACAGTACTAATATATATACTAATGCAAATCAAACAATTAAAACCAGATATAAGTTGATAGCAGCATAAGTGACCAATCAAGCTTAGCACTTCATCAACCAATGAACAATTTCCATTAAATTAATACATGGCCGGCCTCGCCATTCCAAAAAAAGTACATTGCCTTGTGTGCTAAATCAGGTTTAGCACTTCATCAACAATTTCATATCAGCCAACAATCCAACAAAAGAGGAATATATACTATAGGTCATGGACCAGTCCACAAAATGGAGTAGCTAAACTATACCCCTTCTCCACATGGGACAAACACATGTCAACTAAGCATCCAACAAAATGACAGTAATGTACTACTAGAAGTCTACTCCATACCAATCAGCCGCAGGACATGGTATATATCAAAAGGGACCAATTTCGTTGCCCAAGAGTGAGGAGAAGTTCGAAGCTCCACTTCCGGTTGCGCTAAAGAAGCCCCCAAACATTCCTTCAGCAACCACATCTAATGAATGATCATGGTTTTCGAGACCAACATCTGAGTTAACGTTGTGAGCCTGAAAAATAATTCCATTCAAAAATAGGTGATTTGTAAAAGAAAAAAACAAATTAGTGCAATATATATGGTCATAGGTAAAGCACTTGGCTCAATGATTCAACAACTAAAAATTCACCTGTTAATGCCTACATGCATATTTTCGTCAGCTAAGCAATCAATATGAAAAGAGCTCTAATGCTATAATCTCAAACAAAGTATGTCACTCCAAGTCAACGGTGTTCTTTTTTCAACTGTGACACTGCAGGTTCTGTACAAGTACACGACACATGAAAAGTGCCCTCTGACATCTATAATACTGGTGCTATGTGTTTTACTAAGATACACATGAAATTTATTATTAGAATGACCAAAACCACGACATCAAACACTACCATGGTTATTTGCAAAGATTCGCCCAAGAATTTGAGGTTCGTATAATTATAAAGACAAACATCTTAAATCTGCTGTAGAATAGGACCATGTGTTTGATACATAAAAGCCCTTGGCCTTTTCTTACTTCAGTAGATGAAATATCCATTGGCTCAATGATTCAACAACTAAAAATTCAGAGCGAGACAACACATCATAAGAAATCAGAAGTTCAACTTGCATATCCAGCGCCACAACATGAGCATTCCTTTTTCCTACTGATCCACCTAAGGACACAACAACTATATAACAGTTCTATGTAGCATCCACCGAGCTAATATCTCAGTTTCAACTCTTTTTCAGCAGAAAGCTTCAACTAAGTTTCAGTTTCAATATTTCATCATTTGAAGCTAGAAAAGTTGTTGGCCTAGAAAAATACATACATGGACAGGAGATGGATTTGGAGATCCTAGAGGAGAAGGCAAAGGAGGAGGCGGTGGAGGTGGTGGAATTTCATTGGCAGGCACTCCTTGGCTAGCTACCAAAGTCTGCAAAGCAAGAGATGTAATGCACCAAAATGAAATAGGGTTTTGTGAGTAAGATAGAAATGAATGACATTTATACTATTTATGGGGGAGTACTGCACCTCAAGAAGCTTTTGGATGCCATTGCAGTGGTCATACAATCCTAGACCCCACGCTAACACCTTGTTGGCATGAGCCTCAGCTTTTCGAGTCTTATCAAACTGCCTTCTTCGCTCACGTTCAGCTTCTTCCGCATAATGACGCTTCAAGGCTGCCGAGGAAGCACTAGTAGCTCTCACCTCAGCAATGACATCTTTGTCATTGACGATCCCATTGAATAAAGCCCATTTCCCATGGGGCTTCCCAGAAGAGCAGTCATAAAGGGCTCTAGGATCTATAGCATTTTTCTTCCAATCATAGTCCACCCCATTTAATTCTACGACTTTCTTTCTGTAACTCTCCTGTGCAGGCAAAGTAAAATGTTTATGAGATGTTGAGAACGTACTACAAGTCAAATTTAGAAGCAATGATGTCCAACAAACGACATATACCAGGCACTCGGTAGCTTCTTCGGTGTTGAGCACATTAGGATAATTTGGATCTGGTCCTCTATGTGTGTGGACCCAAGCCTCGATCTTGCTTACTTCTCGCCCTTCTTTTTGAGACTGCATTAAAAGAAACATTAAGTCGCAACATATACATTCTGAAATTTGTATTAAAAATAGAACAAGCTTAGGGTATAACCAGCTTTTGGCTTATAGTTGCGATGGAGTTGGAGCCACCTTTGTGAGGCTTATATCTCGAGTTGACACGATTGGCACGACTTGTCTCAGATTTTTTGACCAAGTCTGGATGACACCATTGATCAACTAGAGGAGCCCAAGCCTCTCTAATGCACCAGGCTGGCCTTTGTGCTAAGTACTCATCTCTCGACAAATAACATCGCCCAGCCATCTTGTTGGTAATTTTCCTTTTCTCAACAATCCGAAAATGGTCGATTATGGCTTGGATTCTAGCGTAGTACATGAGACTTGTTAGCAGCTGTTTACAGCACCTTCCAACATGTTTCTTTGCCTCCTCTGCATGCTGAGATTCATATCTATACCTTAGCTAAAAAAAATTACTAGTTAGGTTCACATCCATCCTTCATGGTTTTATTTATCGAAGAGATAGGCATCACACTTGACACAAAATAATGATGGTTCAAAAAAGATAAGAGCAGGGTAGCATTTTTTTGTTTGTGTTCTATAGTAATTGTCCTAGCAGTATTAGTTCAAAAGCAACAAGATAAAATTATTTCAGCCAATCTCAAGCTTTCGATTAGTTTGTAGAAAATTCTATAAAACATATGTTCCAGCCCTGTTTTTGTTAAACAATTCTAGATGAAGGAGTACAGTTTACTATAATTTCACATCATTCACACAAATGAGTTTTTATCTTACCCAGAATTCATCTTCAACTTTGTTGGCAACGGAATGACCACTTGTGTCCTCTACTTCTTTATAGTGCTCCCATGTTGTTGCTGCCAACATTTCACCTTTATAATTAACAAGACCAGGATGGTGGGTTCTTAAAAGACATGTCAGTACACTTGATGGCTTCCTGTACTTGCTTACTATAGGGATTTCACGCCAATGTCTATAGGGAAGTGGTTATGCAATTAGAACACATAATATTCCCCTACAAGGCCACATAGTATATAATGAAACACAATTGGAAAGAAGAAAACTCACGTGTTCCCATCAGGTCGAATCAATTGACGATCTCCCTCAATAGGAATAGCAGGTGGAAGTTCTGAATGACCTCGAAGGTAACCCTCACTAGGACCCTCAGCTGCATTCTCACCAGTAGGTATGTTTATGCCAATCAAATCAGTGCTAGAGTTTTCAGCACGGTGACATGGTCGTCGTCCAAGCGTCATCCTGCAAATGAAAGTATGTATAGATGTGAATAACTATAATAGATGGAATGTAAATCATAAAGATGTAGAATTATGCAAATTTTGAATAAAGTTGAATGCAACACGTACTTGCTTTGTTTTCCCTCATTATCAATCAAGAAACATAGGGAAGATATTTGGGCAGAACCAACAACAAAATTCAGCTAGCAGGTTGTCGGAGTATTATTCCGGCAATACTAATTATGGGGCGGTGTGAGCACAGCAAATCAGGATGGCTGCACACGGGAGACAAGATTTAGACAGGTTCAGGCCCTCTCGGAGAGGTAATACCCTACGTCCTGTGTTTGGTGGCTGGTATTGCTGTATCCCGAGTGCCGCAGGCCCTAGAGAATCGATCTCGGAGGGGCCTGAGCTATGAAACAATGGAGATTAAGCTAGATGAGATGTTATGAGGTAGGATGCCGATCGGAGGTCCCCTACCGGGCCTTATATAGTCGGCCGGGGTAGGGTTACAGAGTCCGGATCGGGTTAACAGATATGTTTCCTATTCGGTTACAACTGATTCCGGGTAAGCCGGACAGGTATTAGTCCTTGTCTTGTACTCCACGCTGGTGAGTCGCCCCCGGGTTGTAGTCGGACTCCGAGTAGTCGGCCCGGCCCATCCCGTGGCCGGGAGGCCGGATTCGTCCTCCTTGGTGATACCCGGGTGGCATATCACCATCACAGGTAAGTAAATATGTAAATTCATCAACACATGTACATGTAAATAAGCATATTTCATAGATAGAGGTTGTTCTACAGAATGACATGAGACCATCAACACACAAGCACAATCCATCACTTTCTACTTTGTAAGATTAGGACAATATTCTCAAAATATAAGGTTAGAAATCATCAATGTCTTCTTGGTAGTGCTCAACATTCATTTCAGGACAGGATTCTATATCAGATATGGTTTCTTCCTCTTCGACCAATGGTGGAGCATTCCCTTCATTCCCAAGATTGTGCCGGTTGATCAGGACCATTAGTTCACATGGATCAACCACCTCATCTGAATCACTGATTGTGATATTGTCAAGACCTGATCCAAGTTGTACATTGAAATCATCACCATGTAGATCATCTTCTTGGAAGACATCTGCACTTGAGGGTGGGGCATCACTGTAGTCATCCAACGATGGAATGGGCAAACTACCCAGAGGCGCTACCTTGTAGGCAACCCACCAAGCATTAAGACTTGGATCAGAAGTGCAAGCATACGGAACATAATATACTTGGGTCACTTGGCTGGCAAGAACAAAGGGCTCATTGGCTGGATTAGTTGATGCATGTGCTACCTCGACTAATCCAAATCTGTTCAAGTGCCGCACTCCTCTAGTTGGGTGAAACCAATGACAGTCAAGCAGCACAAGATTAAATTCATCATCACCATCAAATTTCAACTCTATAATGTCCTTAACAACACCATAGTACTCAAGCTCCTTGCCCGTAACATCATCAACTCCAACAGCAAGCACCCTAGTATTAATAGTAGTAAGGTTCCCCCTAGATTTTTCATAATTCTCGGAGCGAAGTCTATACCCATTAACTTCGTACATGTCATATGACTTAACTTTCAAGCTACATCCCCGCGAAAGATGACGCAATTCTTTATGAATGCTTGCATCCTTGATGCACTGCAGCAACACAAAATATTATTAGATCCTAGTTGTTATGAAACATTATTTGAGGTGTTAATTATTAGAATAGATGATTTACCAAGATTTTAAACCAGTCCAGCAAGTTGGGTTTACCATTACCAGCTCCATCCAGCCTTAGTTTATCTAGTTCTTTTTGATTTGGTGGTCGCGCACGCCTCCATTGTTCAAGTTCAAATTTTCTACATTTTTTTGTAACCATATGAGTAATTAAAACATATGTGTTAATATTAATATCATATATTTAGATAACTTACTTGACAATATCATCCATTTCAATCATGTTTGTCAAGACATATATCATTGCTATCCTATACTCTTCAAATGTTAAAAGCCTAGACACCCCTCGACCAACCGTCCATCCCCTCACTTGGAACAAGCTGAGACTACTTGTACTAGGAGTACCACATTGAGCATAACGTTGGGACCGATTTCGTGAGGTAGCTACTTTTTCAGGAAGGTACAACGAAGTGAAGCTCGAAATCTCCTCGACAAGATATGCCTCAACGATTGAACCCTCAACGCGTGCCTTATTCCCAACTTTTTGTCTAATCTTCTTTATGAACCTACATTGACATGTTTGAGTTAACGCCCTAGAAATAAATTTGATATTCATTTCCACATAGGAAAGCTAATATAATAGGGGAAGAATGGGGGAACAGCACAACATACCTCTCATAATTGTACATCCAACGATACTTAACAGGGCCTCCGACTCTTGCTTGATAAGGGAGGTGTATCATTAGATGTTCCATTAAATTGAAGAACCCTGGTGGGAATATTTTCTCCAATTTACAAATTATAACAGGTATGCTTGCCTCCAATTTTAGCATTTGAATAGGATCTATTTCTTTGGCACAAAGCATTCTGTAAAAATAGCTTAGCTCAGCTAATACCTCCCACACATCATAATGTACAAAGCCTCGAAGCATGACAGGCAGCAGCCGCTCCATAAAAATATGATAGTCATGGCTTTTGAGCCCATGTATCTTCAGTTGCTCTAAGCTAACCCCTCGTCTTATGTTGGCTGCATACCCATCTGGAAATTTGAGCTGCATAAACCACTTCATAACATCCCTTTTTTGGACCCTATTCAAGCAAAATGGTGCCCTAGGCTTCTCCCACTTGTTGTTTGGCTTTTCTACAAGGTTGAGGTGGCTTCTATTACACATTTCAGCTTGGTCAAGACGAGCTTTGGCGTTGTCCTTTGTCTTGTTAGGAATGTCAAGGCATGTATTAAAAATTGCCTCAGCAACATTCTTCTCATTATGCATAACATCAATGTTATGTCGAAGCATAAGCTTAGAGAAGTATGGCAACTCCCACAATATAGGTATGTGCGTCCAATTGTGTGAGATGCCATAACCCTCAAAGTTTTTATCTTTCACATCATTCATGTATGCTAGCACCTCTTCCCAAGTTAATTTACATGGAGGCATGTCATTCACTACTGTCCCCTTTAGAAATGCATTACATTGCTTCCTAAACTCATGGTCAAGCGGCAAAAATCGCCGATGGCAATCAAACCAGCTATACTTGTGCCCTTTAGGAAGCCAAGTTGTATGTACATCTGCCCCACATTCATAACAAGCCAGCCCACCATGGGTTGACCATCCAGCAAACATGCCTAATGCAGGGCAATCATGTACAGAGAAATAGTAGGCCACCTTCATATTGAAGTTTTGCTTCAGGTAGCTATCATAAGTTTGTACCCCTTGCCAAGCCTCTTTTAACTCATCAACTAGAGGTCGCATGAACATATTCATGTTCTTACCAGGATGCTTTGGTCCAGGGATTACTAGACTAAGAAATATATTCTAGTCTTTCAAGCAGAGAGCTGGGGGTAAGTTTAGAGGTGCCACAAACACCGGCCAGCACGAGTACTGTGTTGCCCCAAAACTAAATGGGTTGAAGCCGTCTGTAGCTATTACAACATGGACATTCCGTGCATTGACGATGACATAGCACCCGGGTATCGTCAAGGAGGACAAAACTGGCCACTCGGGCATAGGGTGGGCCAGACTGACTACTCAGAGTCCGACTACAACACGGGGGTGCATCATCGACTTGGAGTACAAGACATGGACACGTACCTGCCCGGACTCCCGAGTGGCAGTTGTAACCGAATAGGAAACATATCTGTAAGCCGATCCGGACTCTTGTAACTCTACCCTGGCCGCCTATATAAGGCCAGGTAGGGATCCCCGGGTAGGTGGACAAAAAGATAGAGCTCTCAGATCATCTGATCATAGGCATAGACTCATACCCTCATACGGGATATATCAATACTAGCCACCAAACACAGGACGTAGGGTATTACCTCTTCTCGAGGGCCCGAACCTGTCTAAACTCTGTGTCCCATATGCACCCATCTAGATCTGCTACTCGTACACCGCCCCATAGTTAGTATTGCCGGAATAATACTCCGACAGTTGGCGCGCCAGGTAGGGGCTGTGCGCGTAGATCCATCTGAACAGATCCAGATGGGTTTCTTCAACAACGACGGTGACTTTGTTCCGGGCCAGGTCATGAGCTTCGACCCCCGGACCTCCGCCGCCACTCCAGGATAAGCTCTCCGATTCGGAAAGCTCGACTTCATCGCTCGGCAGGCTCTACCTCGGCGACTCGGCTTCCAGCCAGTTGCCCGGGGGTCTCATCGCCGACTCCAACGCCGGCTTGCTCAACAGGCTCTACCTCGGCGACTCGGCTTTCAGCCAGTTGCCCGGGGGCTTCATTGCCGACTTCATCGCCGACTTGCTCAACAGGCTCTACCTCGGCGACTCGGCTTCCAGCCAGTTGCCCGGGGGTTTCATCGCCGACTCTAATGCCGACTTGCTCAACAGGCTCTACCTCTACGACTCGGTTTCTAGCCAGTTGCCCGGGGGCTTTGTCGCCGGCTTCATCGTCGACTTGCTCGGCAAGCTCCACCTCGGCGACTCGGCTTTCAGCCAGTTGCCTGGGGGCTTCATCGTCTTTAGTGCTCGGAACCTCATCCGAGTTGACTACTTCGGCGGTCAACTCCAACAACCTGATCGCGCTCGAGTCGGATCTACTGCTCGGGAACGGGTCTTCACCCGTTGAATAGAGATCCCGGCTGGTTGGTACGATCGAGTCCCTTCTACCTGTCCTCGACTACGATTCGGACGGCTTTAAGAGTTTGGGAAGCCACAATCCTTCTCGGGAGGACTTCATGGTGGACTCGGATGCGTCATACGTTGCCGCCCGACTACGCCCGGGGGCTTACCGACTGAAGGATAAAAACGGCAATCTCGTCACCAACGCTTGGAACATTGAACAGCTAAGTCGTTTCTATGCTCAAGCTTTGTACTTCCATATTTTAATTATGAATAAGTGAATAAATATTTCTTTGCTCCATCCGAGTAACCTTCAGGCTTTCTCGACTGACCTGCTATGAAATGCCCACGGCTACACATAGCGGACACTCAGGAGGGCTACACCACACTGGGTGCGCCTAAACGCACTCGGGCTCCTCTCTTTCAACAATTATTTTAGTACTGTGTAAACAGCCCGGCGTTAACTCTTCGTCTTCGATCGCCGGTCTACGCCACAACCCTACGCTATACGGGAAAACAGCCCAGGCTAATCTCAACGCAATGGGGGATACGACGGGTCGGCAAGAGCACACACAAAGGGCTAACTTACACATGAACGAATCTTTACGAAAGAAGAGATTAATAAACATGACACAAGTTCACCAAAACATGCAAAGTCACACTCAGACTTCCCGAGTACTTAACATGCATTTGCGAACGGTTCATGTATTTTATTCCTACTTCCACAGGTTAGCGCGGTCGGCGAAGGCGTTTCGCTGCAGCATGGACCTCCTCCTCCTCCATCAGCCTCGAGAAAATCATCAAGACCCTCCGCTCGGTTCCACGAACCGAGTGGAGGCTCGAGGGCTACAACCTCTGGGTGCACTGTTCGTGCCCCCAGAATGAAATCTACAACAAAGAACCTCTGTCCGACTGCTCTAGACAGACACCGAACAACTCGGGATCGAAGCACTGCAGCCTGTATTCTAGTTCTGACGTGAATTCCGAGGGTATTCCCCCAGAGGGACACTAGTTGGACCTGAGCCGCTCGGGACACCAGATACCACTCAGGAATTCAGTCGGGGCTCATGAAGTTCTAAAGTCCCTCACATTCTCCCCGCAAGTGATGACGAGGCCCGCTCAGGCGGATGCCACTCGGGAAGCCTGCCTAGGGGAGAGGGCAAAAGCACTCGGCATAACCAAGACAAAAATCATCTACTCGGGAATCATAAAAACCCTCCGCTCGGTTCCACGAACCGAGTGGAGGCTCAGGGGCTACACCCTCTGGGTGCACTGTTCGTGCCCCCAGAGTGAAATCTATAACAAGACAAGGAGCCTCCGCCCGACTAATCCAGTCAGCCGAAGGCTCGGGGGGCTACTGACGATGACATAGCACCCGGGTATCGTCAAGGAGGACAAAACTGGCCACTCGGGCATAGGGTGGGCCAGACCGACTACTCAGAGTCCGACTACAACACGGGGGTGCATCATCGACTTGGAGTACAAGACATGGACACGTACCTGCCCGGACTCCCGAGTGGCAGTTGTAACCGAATAGGAAAAATATCTGTAAGCCGATCCGGACTCTTGTAACTCTACCCTGGCCGCCTATATAAGGCCAGGTAGGGATCCCCGGGTAGGTGGACAAAAAGATAGAGCTCTCAGATCATCTGATCATAGGCATAGACTCATACCCTCATACGGGATATATCAATACTAGCCACCAAACACAGGACGTAGGGTATTACCTCTTCTCGAGGGCCCGAACCTGTCTAAACTCTGTGTCCCGTATGCACCCATCTAGATCTGCTACTCGTACACCGCCCCATAGTTAGTATTGCCGGAATAATACTCCGACAACCCTCTTCATGGAATCATAGTAATAAGCTTTGCTTTCCTTCGGCGTTAGCACTAAGAGGATCCAGTGGTCGCTGCCCAGACATGTGAACAAACCAATATTAACCCACGAAGTTGGCTAGGTGCACAAGCCAAAGAGAAATTTACGAAAGCACAAAGTAGAGAATGACTTACAAGGGATTGTAGGGCACGAGTAGATATTCCTTGCCCTTATGCGCTATCATCGCACTCACGAGGTATTCTTTCATAATCTCCCTACCTTCTTGGGAGCGAACGTTGTTCTTGTGCATGTGAAACGGATCTGCTATTGCAACATCGAGAATCTTCAGGCGTCTGATCTCTCTGGTTAGGTGAAGCGTCCATAGCCTGACGAAGGATGCTTCGAGCCGATAAAGGTTGAACATGCCGAAGATCTCCGCAAAGTCCAGATAGAATTTGTTCGCGGGATACTGCTCGACGAAATGGAAACCCTCTGGCACCTTCGCCGTGTAATACGAGACATTCGTTTCATCGGGTCGTAATTCAATCTCTCGAATGTTCTCATGCAGAATCTTCATTTCGTTCGGGAGGACGTCGAACTCATCATTTGGTACCATGGGGTGACCCGGGACGTGATGGGCCCGCCATTGACGACCCGTTGCTCGCTGTCCTGATTGGGAAGATGCTGCGTAGGTTAAGGATTTCTTCAACCTCGCGTCGTCCTGTCTATCGTAAGTTCCAGTGCTAGCATGTGTCTTCTTCGCCGCTTTTTTGCTCGTACGCTGCGTATCGAGAGATACGGCCCTCTGACCGGCCATCGCTTCTTTGGCTGCGCCCACGAGTGTTTTAGGAGTCAACTTCGTATGGGCTTGCTCGTCATGCTTGGGTGGTGGCGTATCTACAAATTCTCGTGCCTCTTCGTCACGAGGCATGCCATGCTCCCCGCCATGCTCCGCGACCTCCTCAGCATCCTCCATCTCCAGATCCCTGTAGGATAGAGGTGCGGAAATACCCAAAGGAGATGGTCTTGCTGATGGACTATGGGTCTAGCTCGGCGAAGGTGCTGGACGATTGGAGGTCTCAATCAACTTTATCGCGTCCTTCGGCCACCTAAGAAAAAACCCCTTGCAGGCTCCTAGCTTCTCGTATCCCTCTTCAGGGGGGTCATTCAGAACCAAGTCCTCAAAGGTGCCGACCACCTTAGTCAACTCCACCCTCGCCATGTTTGGTGGTAAATCCACACAGTGCATCCTGTTCTCCGGCGTTATTGGGTGGACTCGACCGTACGCGACCGTCACCATCGAGCCGAGCACTTGGGTCTGGAGATGGCACGGAGTTATCACCTGCAGAACATACGTATGGGTCATCGATGTTAGAGTCCAAACAACGAAATCTGTACGACACCCTTACGATTTGTTGAGCCGACGACGCTTACATTTAGGCCGTCGATTGTATTTGGCGACCCGGGGCCAACGCCCGAGACAGAGGGGCTACTACTCCTTGCAGCAGTGAAGGGCAGCGGCTGCGTATCCAGATTATAGGGCGGCGGCTGTGTAGAAGGATGCATGGGTGGACGTTGTAGCTGCTCATATATAGGCCCTAATATACGTTTCACCGCCGCCTCCACTCACGCATCGAATTCTTTATCTTGCTTCGCTTTCCTCCTCTCGCGGATAGCCTCGCGGGTCTGGAGACAGTAATCAGCCCATCGAGCCCCATACCCGACGCCCATCACGCGGCCACGAGTCTCCGGCTTCCCGAGAGCCATGTTGATATGGTCTTGCCACCTGTCGCTATCGATAGAGTCCTGTGAGCTCTGAGGTTGCTGGCTCAGCTTTTTCTGCAAGCAACATGAACTGTTCAGGAACGTAATCTTTAGGAAATTAATCTACGTAGGATAAATAATGTAAAATGGGTTCAGAGGTTACCAGTTCTTCGTGCACGTCCTTCATTTTCTCGTGCGTGAAGATCGGTTCCCCCGTCGCAGGGTCAAATTTTGCGCGGGCCCTCACAAAATCCTTTTCGCGCCCTTCCTGGATGTCCGAGAAAGGGGGTTCTTTCCCGGCCGCAATCAACCTTGCGTCCTCCTTGTCCCATTTAGGCCTCTTCCCTTGGTAACCACGGCTGCCGAGTCTGTGGTCACCCACGATCTTCCCCCGCATGTCCTTCCCCCAATCACTCTTCCTCCTGAATTCATCGCCGGAGCGAGTTTGAATGAACTCGGTCCAGTCCGCCTCATCTATCGTAGGCCATTTCGGCTTTATCACGGTCTCAAAATCTTTATCCTTCATTTTATTGGCGTGGTATCGCCAGGTATTCAAGGATTTGGACATCATGCTCAGGGCTTTCGTCGTGACTCTATTTTTGTCGGCCTCCGGGACGGAGTACCTACTGAATAGCCTGTCCAGGAGGAGAGTTCGAAGATGCTCGGTTTCTCTCATCCTTATGTCGGGGGTTGTGATCTTCACGGTTTCACGCAGGATGCAGCCTACGGCGTTTGAGTACCCCTGTGCAGCTTTTACAGGACTGGCTGGTTTACCCAGATCGTCCACTCGAGTGATCACGAAGGTGTCCGTGCTCAACTTGTTAGGTCTCCTAGGCACGAGCCGCCTTTTTCGCTTGGCTGGTGGAGCCCCGTCCGCCTGTTCTTCTTCTATACCGGTCTCGTATTCACGGTTGGTCCCTTCGTCACGATCGGTCGCATCTTCAGCACCGCCGGACTCTTCGTGGGACGACTCGTTCTCGTTGTTATCCCTGGCAGCAGGGTCGTCGACGATGGCGGCCCCCTGAGATATTTGTTCGAGGGCCAGGTCCCGGGGAGCTTCCGCACGCCCCTCGATATCTTGCGACGACGCCGGGGCATCCGTTGGTGTCCGCAACGAAGAGGGACTACTTCCGGCCATATTCGAACTAAATGGAAACTAAGGATAAACAAAAATTAATGAACATTTCAAAATTTCGGCAGGTTATTGACATAAATTGTTGAAAATTCAAAATTTCGGCATGACCTTTGCTAAAATTATGCAAAATTGAGTATCGAACGTTGACAAAACGTTGACGAAGCAACATTTCGCCAAAACGTTGAACTCAGTTTCCCTGAAAAAATAAACAAAGCAACGAATGTTGCCTCGGCTCGACGGCCGGTACCACAAGCATATCTCACATTCACATATATGAACTGGATGATTTTCATTGCGGGAAAAGAAAGGGTATTTCAAAAAATCTAAACACGACATGAAAAGAGTAAGCTCTGTCACAACTCTCTTGAACCTTTTGGACCTTTGGTTCTTGCCCTTTACAACAGTATAGTACTCCATTATACAAATCTCTTCACATGAACACGACAATTGAATCAAACAAATATAGCTTGCATTCCTGAGTAGCTGTTTTAGTACATTTGATTTACTACTTCTCTTTCAGATGTTTTACCAATATAATACAATAGAAGCTGTAGACAATAGATGTTTCTATTTAATATTTCATTTATTTCAGTCAAATAAGCCTCAATGCTTCATACTTTGAACAAAGCCTAACTGGGATGTGTTTCCACAATATTCGGAGTAAAATGAGGAGAACTCCTCTGATATTTTCGTTTGCTTTTATTTCACACTGTATAGGATCGCATTCAGCATAATTTAAATTAACCTTTTCAAGTTATGGTAGTCAGCATTAGAATCATCATTTCAAGTTAAGGGGAATACTTGGTGTTGCACTCAAAGCTCAGACTGCAGGCCCGGAGCGTACGGACCCAGGAGGAAGCCGACCTGTCGCTTCGGTGAGGCAGCCGGAGAGGGAGACGAGGCCGCCGGCGATGGAGGCGACGCGGCCGGCGAGTCTTGCAAGGCCGGCGAGGGAAGCGACCAGCGGCGGCGGGGAGGCGACCAGCGGTGGCGGGGAAGAATGCCGGCGAGGCGGGGCGATCGAACTAGGGCTAGGCGGGCGCGCGGGATTTGGGGAATTTTTCCCCAAGTCCCGCGCGGGCGGTTTATATGGGCTACTTATCAGTGACGTGCGGGAAGGTAAGCTCGTCACTAGTAAGTTGTATCGGTGACGGGTTGAATACGTGCTCGTCACTGGTAACTTGTTTACCAGTGACGAGCGAGAAGGGAGGCTCGTCACTGGTAACGTGTTTATCCGTGACGATCGGGAAGACTGGCTCGTCACTGGTAACTTGTTTATCAGTGACAGAGTCTATAGTTTGCTCGTCACTGGTAAGTTTTTCAGTTTATACCAATTTTTGTTGCATTTTTTGAAAATGGATCAAACCATGCACATAGCACCAAAGCTTGCTAGGTTTTTTTTTAGAGAACCCTCCGAAGGACAGGAACTCTGCAATTCACTATAGAAGTAAATATGATATGTTGTTGACACACTTGCTTTGAAAATGCCCAGCCACTTTAACTTCATCATTTCTATTTTCAAATTCTTTTATTAACATACATAATTTTTACCAGTGACGAGCCAAACAATACGCGCGTCACTGGTAAGTTAGTTAGGGTTTGTACTTAGGGTTAGTTAGGGTTAGTTAGTTAGGGTTTGTACTTAGGGTTAGTTAGTTAGGGTTTGTATTTAGGGTTAGTTAGTTAGGGTTTGTACTTAGGGTTAGTTAGTTAGGGTTTGTACTTAGGGTTAGTTAGTTAGGGTTAGTACTTACGGTTAGTTAGTTAGGGTTAGTACTTAGGGTTAGTTAGTTAGGGTTTGTACTTAGGGTTTGTACTTAGGGTTAGTTAGTTAGGGTTTGTACTTAGGGTTAGTTAGTTAGGGTTAGTACTTAGGGTTAGTACTTAGGGTTAGTACTTAGGGTTAGTTAGTTAGGGTTAGTACTTAGGGTTAGTTAGTTAGGGTTTGTACTTAGGGTTTGTACTTAGGGTTAAGGTGAAAATCTTTTCGTATATCGATATAACTTTCTTAAAGAATTATTTACGAGACCGTTGGTTTATTATTTGCGCGCGCAATGATTACTTCATGCGTAGAAATAGAATTAACATAAATACCATTATTGTTATATACATAAATTTCACAAAAGTGAGCTATACATCATTAATTAACTTAATTAAATTACGACATTCTTCGACAATCTTCTCACTCTTCGACAGTCTTCTCAACGGTAGTCTTGGTCTTCTTCCTGGTATAGGTTAGCCCCTCGGAGTGACTTCGTCTTTTGAAGGGACGCACGGCGGGACATGTAGTATTTCTTCTTCTGCTGGGCCGTGGCTAATTGTCTTCCTCCGTATCCGGGTCGTCAAATTGGTCATAGTCATCTTCATTAACGACACCATCAATTCCAACGATACTCCTTTTGCCCCTCCTCATGACATGACGGCTTGGCCTCGTCGGGTCGGCTATGTAGAAGCATTGGGCCACTTGTTTAGCTAATACCCACGGCTCATTTTTGGCACTGATCGCTTTCACATTTACTGTCTCAATAGGAACTGCTTTCGGTATGACCATGGTAGTGAAATAATCTTCCGTTTCGATATTCTTCGCCCATCTTACCCGGAACATGGGGATCTTGGTTACGGTGTAGTCAAGTTCCCAAATCTCTTCCAGCCTACCGTAGTATCTGTCCTTTTTCTTACCGGTTAAGGCCTCCATCGTCACCCCAGAGTTCTGGTACACACTCTTCTGGTCTTGTGCCTCTGTATAGAATGTGTATCCGTTGATGTCGTATGCTTGGTATGTCCCGACATTCATCAGGGGTCCCTATGCCACGTGGAACACCGTCCGTGCTACGTCATCATCTTTTGAGAAGCTATGTTCGTCGAAGTAGTTTTTTAGCCACCTGGCGAACGTAGTGTTGTGCTCTTTCATGAGAGCCACCTCAGTCTTTCTTGTGCCGTGCTTTGTTTTTAACATTGCCATGTGCTGAATAACGTAAGGACGGACCTCTGAGAGGTGTTGTAACACTACTGTGTGCGCTCTGACGTAATCGTCTGATCAGTTCGGTACGTCACTGTGCACATGTAAATCCTTCTTTCCGCGTCAGTGACCTACGTCATCGAGCCTGCCAATGTACCGATTAATAGGCACGCCTATAGGTTTGTCGACTTTCATGTAATCCATACAGAACTCGACGCTCTCCTCCGTGAGAAAGCCCTGGACGATGCTCCCGTCCGGATGAGACCTGTTGCGAACGTATCGCTTGACGACCCCATTGAACCTTTCCAACGGGTACATGTTGTGTAGGAATACGGGACCTAGGTCGATGATCTCCGGGACGATATGGATCATGAGATGAACCATGACGTCGAAAAATACGGGCGAAAAATACATCTCGAGCTCACATAGTATGACAATTATCTCCGCCTGCAGTCGCCGGCAACGCTTCTTAGTGATGGACTTCTGAGAGATAATGTCGAAAAAGTTACAGATGTCAAGCAGTGTCTCGCGGATCCATGGCTCCATTAGCCCTCTAATTGCAACCGGAAGTATCTGCGTGATCATCACGTGACAGTCATGAGACTTCATACCGATTAGTTTGTGGTTCTGCATGTCTAGAAATCTCTGTATGTTTGCCGAGTAGCCGGAAGTTACTTTGACACCTTTGAGGCATTTGAAGATTTTATCCACCTCGTCTGTACTTAGAGTGTAGCAAGCGGCGGGACAGTCCGTCTTGATTTTTGTAACATTCCTGCCCAACTTGGTCTTCTCCTCCTTGGCCCACAGCTCTCGTCTTATCCCCAGTTCCTCGTAGTCAGCTCGTGCCTTCGGCCCATCCTTTTTCTTGTCTGCCATGTGGAGCAAGAGACCGAGCACACTCTCGCAGACATTTTTCTCAATATGCATAACATCTATGCAGTGGCGCGTCTCGAGAAAAGGCCAGTAAGGCAAGTCCCAGAATACAGATTTTGTTTTCCACACGCCTCCCAGCGGCTTTACCTTCTTCTGCTTCTTTCCCGCCCTAGGGCACTCACCCCAAGAGTTCAACATCTCATATATTTCTTCCCCAGTCCTCTTACGTGGTGGTCCTCGGGTCTTAATCGTATTGTCGAACTTTTCTTTTTCTTGTCTCCACGGGTCGTCCTGTTGAAGCCATCTTCGGTGGCCCATGTACACGATTTTGTGAGAGCCCCGTAGGTGACGACTTGTTGTATCTTCCATGCACTTAACACATCCTTGGTATCCGTGGCAAACCTGGCCGGATTGATATCCATAAGCTGGATAGTCTTGCACCGTTGTGATCATCATAGCTCTCATATTGAAGTAGTCTCCTTCGTGAGCGTCCCAGACCCGGACCCCTGGTTCAGCCTAGAGTGTATCTAGCTCCTCCTTCAGTAGTTGGTGATACAATTTCAGATCGTTCCCTGGTTGCTGTGGCCCTTGAATTAGCATAGACAGGTGTAGGTACTTCCGCTTCATGCAGAGCCACGGAGGGAGGTTGTACATCCATACGACCACGGGCCAAGTGCTGTGCCTGCTGCTCATCTTTCCAAAAGGATTGAGTCCGTCCGTACTCATTCCAATTCTGATATTCCTCGGCTCTCCACCGAATTCGGGGTATTGGTCGTCGATTGCTTTCCACTGGCAACTGTCCGCAGGGTGTCTAAGCACGGCGTCATCTTTCCTTGGCCTCTCGTCGTGCCAACGCATGAGCTTTGCCTCCTTCTTGTTTGCGAATAGACGCTTCAAACGGGGAATGAGTGCAAGGTACCATACAACCTTTGCAGGAGCACTGCTCTTCACTCCGTTGTCACCATCTGGTTGGTAGTTCTTTCCCCGCTTGAATCGGGATGCTTTGCACTCGGGACACTTGGTTAGCTCCACGTACTCTTTGCGATAAATGATGCAGTCAGTCGGACACGCGTGGTATCTCGTCACCTCTAATTCAAGAGGGCACACAACCTTCTTGGCCTCATCGCAACCGCGAGGCAACACGTTCCCCTCCGGCAGAACTTTTGCGAGATACTCCAATGTCTCATCGAGGCTTGTGTCTGTGCTGTTGTGGAGTGCATTGAGTCTTAGAAGTTCGAGCGTGACTGAGAGGCGGATGTGCTCGGGATTGCAACCGGGATACAAGGGAGTCTCGGAGTCTTTCACCAGTGTCTCCAACTTGGCAGCCTCTCTACGAGCAGCACTATCGTTATTCGTCTCTTTCACAACCTGCTCTTGCACATGACGGTCCTAGACCATTCCGAACAAATTGTCCCCCGTGCTTCGCGTATCCGCTTCGGCCTCTTCGTGTCCTCCGACATCTTTATAATCCAACTGTTCTGCTTCCGGCTCCCCATGTCCTGCTTTTTCATCTAACCCTTCGTCGTCGGCAACAACCTCATCCTCCTCACCGTGACTTGTCCACCGTGTATAACCTGCCATGAAACCCCATCGCACCAGGTGCATGTGCAAAAAACCAGATTTCCTTTCGTACATCTTCAAGTTTTTGCAATCACGACACGGACAGCATATCTTCGTGCCACCCTTTCGCACCATATCTCGCTCGGCGAAATCAAAGAACTCATTCAAAGATGTATAGATACTTTGTGTGTTCCGATCGCCGTCATACATCCAACTTCGATCCATCGGTCGTTCGATCCCTAAGATATACGAAAATTAATTAGTACCAACATTTCATGACAGGCTAAAAAAAATAATAAAAATTTTCTTTGCGATTGAGATTTTGAAATATTACATAAAACATTTCAAGATTTGGCAGGTTATTGAAATAAATTGTTGAAAATTGAAAATTTCGGCATGACCTTTGCTAAAATTATGCAAAATTGAGTATCGAACGTTGACAAAATGTTGACGAAGCAACATTTCGCCAAAACGTTGAACTCAGTTTCCCTGAAAAAATAAACAAAGCAACGAATGTTGCCTCGGCTCGACGGCCGGTACCACAAGCATATCTCACATTCACATATACGAAATACATTTCATGCACATCTCACATCACCACAGATCCACCGAATCAAAGTATCATTTGCTTGTCATATATAATTACACACATATATATATGATTCTGCCTCAGTGCATAAGAAACATAATTACACATATATAGATCAAACCTGGCCTTCAAGACATTATTAGTGAAACTTGGTAAAACAAATAATTGAAAGGACATTCGTACACAGTTTATTTAGTTTGAAGAACAATGTGAAGGTATAAAATTCAATACTAACTACTCGATACTTCAAATTAATTAAGAGGCCCTTCATGTACTCTAATTAAGTTTCTATTCTATATAACTGATTGTTTCATTTAACAATTTGATGATCCTGAACCATGTACTTCATCTTACGGCCCTCGTCGGGAGACTAAATGTAAGCATTAATTCAAATATGCTTTAAAACTGTATAGTACTACTATAATGTAATTATATGATTAATAATACTAATTAATGGTGTTTTTTTTAGTCAACTATGTTATACATGCATTCGATATGCAGCAACTTAGCAACCACTGATAGTCATAATCAACCTTTGGTAACTAGATCATTCAAATAATACATATAGAGAAACTCACCTGGTAAAGCAAATTAATTTGGGGGAGAGCAAGCTAGCTAGAGATGATGATCTAGCTAGATTAGAAGGGAGAGAGAGATGGCAAGGGAGCTAGGGGAGGTGGGGGAAGATTTTGGAGGGTTAGGATTTCTCCTAGGGCGTGTACGGCGGCAGCGGAGGTCAAGGCGATCGGCGAGCTCGCTGCTGGCCAGTGGAGGTACGACTGGCCAGCAGCGAGCTCGCTGATGCTTTTTATAGGGCAGGTTACCAATGACGGGCACATATATAGGCCCGCCACTGGTAAACAATAAACCAGTGACGAGCCGAACGTGAGCCCGCCACTGGTATGCAGGCTAGGAGCAAGTTTGGCGGGAAATATTATCGGTGACAGGCTCGTTGGTGCGCACGTCACTGGTGTGTAATATATCAGTGACGAGCTGCTCTGTGAGCCCGCCACTAGTAATTGCTACGTTACTAGTGACGGGCAATAATGGGTGCTCGTCACTGGTAATTATTTACCAGTGACACGTGACAATTGACGCCCGCCACTGGTAACTTTTCGGTTTACCAGTGACGTGTTTTTTTGGTGCTCGTCACTGCTAATATGCCTTCTATAGCTGTTTTTGCAGTAGTGTGAAACCAATAGAAATAACTGCAATAGTAATTTAGCAAAAATCAACACAGCCGATCATGGGGCAAGCAGGAGGTGGCAGATCCTTCCACCGAAGAAGCAGCCAAAGCAACCATCCAGTTGTGACACTAGCATAAGCAGGAGGTGGCAAATACACTAGAGGGAGAGGCCACATAAGTACCTCGGTAGAGTTGAGGAAATCAAATAGAGCAACATGGTGATACCCACCATCATCGTATCACCATTTCCCCTCACCACACAAGCTTTAGGAACCATAGCCCAAACACCAGAACATAGGGCACAAGAGGAACTCAGGAGGAGGAGCTTAGGAGAAGAAACAACAAGATCAAAAACTAGGATCAGTCGGGAAGAGAAGGAAGCTAATAGGAGCAAGAGGAGAGGAGACCATCACCAAGTCCAACAAGTCAAACTAAGGATCAAGGGTATAGGAAGCCAGGCCTACCATTGTCCAGATTGGAGCAAGGTAATAGCTTACCCAAAATCATCTGATAGCATGGAAATTGCTATAGTGATGAATAGAAACCTCAGATTATAATTACAGCATAAGGTTTCTTTTTAGGCAACATTGTAGCAGTTGTTCTCATCAAGTATACCTTATCTCTAACCTTTTCTTAGAAAAAGATCATCACAGAATTAAGACTAAAATCTAGTGCAGTAGATCTGCTCTTATCAATTCTAATTCTCAAACATTTCTCAGTTTTAATCACCACAGCGATGGACTAAGAATTAAGCATGGTATCTGTTCTTTCAGTTAAAGAAAACTGGCATGCATATATATAGGTAGAAAATAGAGAAAGACTAGGATCAAGTGTAGAGCTTCTGTTCTCTTAGTTTAAACAAACTGGTATATAGAAAAGGAATACCAATATTGACCAAACAACTTTAAGTTGGGAGACTATTTCATAAATGTAAACACACACCATATACCAATACCTAAGAACATCAAGTAAAAGCATATGTTCTTGTTAGATTTAAATGCTAAAGCGTCAAATCTGAAATTCGAAGTAAAGCATCCGTATAGAATAAACTACATCAAAGATAACATCTACCTTATTAGGAATAAGAAGTAATAGCAATTAAAGATAACATCTACCTTATCAGGAATAAGAAGTAATAGCAATTACATGTATGATGCAAATATATGTATACCTTGACCAATTAGGTAGATATGGGGAAGCATACAAGGTAAGTAAGCTTAGTTTAGCAAAGTCGTGGTTTTAACAGTTCATACCCAACCTTGTTAGCACCCACAATTGAGGTTAATCTGAGTACACATCTTTATGGCAACATTTCAGCCAGAGATTGCAATAGTTAGAGCTGGTCCATAATGATTTGATAAATGGCCAGGTATGAACAAAAATCAGTAACCATAGGAACCCTAGTCGAACAAAAGTAGCTAGAACATGGCAGCACCAATCCAACCACATACTAGGATCAAGTCTAAGGTTGGAAGTTTCAGACAAGGCATCAACATAGACAGACCGGACCAATGTAGTATCCTGTTCTAAACAATTAAAGGAAACTTATCCTTAACATAAAGGGATCTCAAATCATGAGTATCAATGCTCTTCTGAGAGCCAAAATTTCTAGAGTAAAGCATAGGATAGCAGGAGCTAAGAAATCATCATACCGAGTACGGTATCATTGCACAAGTATCACACTAAGCCTAGAATCATCATCTTAAGACTAGCCCCAAAAATCACAAGCGGCTGGGTATGGTAATTGAACCGACTAGGTCAACTTCAGTGCCATGGAGAAATAAAGGGGCTTATGAGAGGAAAAGGGGGAATAGGAGGAGACCTTACCTGGGCATAGCACAACCGCCGGGTTACGGTGGCAACCAACTCCACCGCCGTCCAGCGGCGGCGGCCATGAGAGGCTACGCGTCAAGTGGAACAGCACGAGGCGTCGACGAGGAAGGAGCTAATAAGGCGACCTGAATCATCGGAAGAGGCAATTACACGGGGGTATGTCGAGGCCTAGCCTGACATCCCAAGCAGCAAGACCGACAGGGTTTTGAACCCTAGGATCGGGAGGCGAGGCAACCCGAGTAGACTGAGCGGCGGCGTCCGGAGCAAAAGGGTGAAGTAGCTGGGGGAATGGTTTAGGGGGAGAGAAGGCCGTGGTGGTGCTACTAGCCGCACCGGATTGAGGAGGCGGCAGTGATTAAGGGACATTGGCGGCGCATCCATGAGAGGGAGCCGAAGGGCACGAAAAGAAAGGGGACTAGCCAGAACGTGTGGCTATGGGAAATGAAGGAAGAAAAAGAAAAAGGAAAAAATGAGCAGGAAAGGGAGAGGCAGAATGGCCCTCGCTACAAGCGGGCCAAGTGGGAGAAAGAAAAAGGCCCTAGACTATTTTTCTTTTCTCTTCCTCATAACAGAAAATAAAACCAAACTAGCATAAAGTAAATTCTCCGTGGAAAACAAAAATATGAATGAAAACTTAAATTCCAAAGTATAGGCCAAATTTTTTGATTTAAATTATTCTTTTCATTTTCTTAAAAGGAAAGGAAGATAAGATAAACCCTTAAGTTACAAACCTTAGGTTAAATCTTAAAGATTAACTACTTAAATAAGATTAATAAATAATGAATGATGATATTGAATTTTAAGTAAAAATCAGACAAAGGTTAAATTGAGTAATGTTTTTATATATGATGTTGTAAACACAACTAATGCTTGACTACCTTAAGAAATTACAAATCCTTTAAAAAGATACTTGCATAAAATATACCTAAGTTACGTAGAGCATCTATGATGCATTTTTATTATAAATGCATAATCATGACATTACATTCATGTTGGATTATTTTCTGGAACGAGTCCTTATCGGACTTTACAGGTTTCTTTGCTAAAAGTCAGAGTTCAACAGTCAGACCCGTTGAACTCCATTTCAAATTCGATGCCAGGCAAGTCTAGTTTCTTGTTCATATCTATTGAGAACGTTTTACAAAACTTCCTTCTTGTCTATAACAAGCATAAAAGGAAAACCTATTTTCTAAAGATGAATCAATTGTTACTCTTTGATCGCCAGTTTTTGGGCGTGACCACAGTGGGTGGGACACCAAGAGCAGCTTCCATAGCCTTTCCTTCCTTGCCTACCACCCTCAAACCCAAGATAGCTTTTCTCCTCTCTTGTTGAGCACCACCAGAAGAAATGCCTCGCGGAGTACTCTATGACGAAACCACTGCCGCAGGGTTGTCTGGACTCACAGACATCCTATGGGTAGTAGCTCAGCGAGCACTTAGAACCACCCAGTGACCAGAGTATGACATCTACCAAGAAGAAGCGTCCAATGCAGCCAGTGTGTACTGGGCCGATGTACACGTCTACCAAGCCGGCAATCAAGAAGTCGCGACCTTCAATTTTGCCGGGAGGTCGATGCCCAACCCTGACCTAGCAGTTCAGATGGCGGCATGGGAAGCTATTTCCCGACTCCGCCACATGGTCCCAAGCATGAACTGTAGAGCCTTACGGTTCTACCCCAGCCGCGCCTGGGGAGAAGATGTAGTCTTCGCCAGCACCCAGATGGAGCAAGATGTAGCCATGGTGCATCTCACCTGGTACCTTATCGCCCTAACCGAGGTCTTCACCCAGCTCGCCGACACACTTGTTCAGTCACAGCGAGCCATCCCTCTTGCTCAGCCTCGTCCCCGCTCCTGAGATTCTGCCTCGGCACCTGCTTATGCACCGGTGCCAGAAGACCCACCCCTACTAGGGATACCTGTAAGGATGAGAGGCAACCCTATGCCTGCCCTGCCCGCTGAATACTTCAGACTGTTTTCGGCATATGCAGCTGCCACTCGAGCTGCGCACCCCGCGGGAACCCTACTACACCGCGGAACACACCGACGCCCTCCGAAAATGGGGACGTCCATGGGGAGATACCCCTGACCCAGCCCTCCAACCTAGATGTAAACCAGGTAGATTAGATGAGCCAGGAGCGGAATAGCCACTCTCGCGTAGTAATAAAGTTAGGTACCTATTTTTCATGATGTTGTAATAGGGCTTAGCCCCGTGCCTTAAGCACGAAGTATGCATATTGTACAAGTACCTTAGGCACACTCGTGGTAAAATCATTTTGTATTTTCTCGGTGTTTTATTTGCCTCTTGGTTAGTTTACCCAACCGTTGGAATTTGTTGTAAAGCAATTAGTATTAAGTTTAGAGCCACACCGAAACCCCACTTTTCCCTCTTACCCCTTGCTAAAAGAACTCAATTGTCTGATAAACCAACCGGTGTTGTTGCAGTCTAGAAAGCAAAGATGAGCCATCACTCCGTCAACTCTGCAGCGCTAAAGAAGGGAGCAGACGCATTAGAAAATGCTCCAAAACCCGTGATCCCAACACATTCTCAAGCGTCGGTCAACTCCCAGAAGACTGTGTCATGCAATAAGAAGTCCCAAGCTAGTAACCGTGTGAAATCCCCTGCCCCGGGACAAGAAAGACGTCAGCTTGCCCCAAGACATAAAGAAGACCAAGAACCGAACTGCGCTGAATCTGGTCATCCGCTACCAAAACCCCCGCCGACCAAACCAACGCCAGCTGAGATGTTCAAAATGCTGGGACAAAACTGTTCAGCCACCAACGCAGCAGTGCAGCTAATGATGCAAGGCAGTAACTCATCTGGTAAAGGAAATAAACTTTCGGAATTTCAGAGAACCTCCCCGCCCGTCTTCGCCTATTCAACGGAACCGCTAGATGCTGATGACTGGCTATTAGTCATGGAAGAAAAATTGGAAGTAGCTAAGTGCGATGATAGAGAGAAGGTACTCTTCGCTCCCCAGTATTTGCAAGAACCCGCCACAGCATGGTGGAAAAGAGTCCAGAGTACCCAGCCAAAACACAAAGAGATTATCTGGGACATGTTCAAGGACATGTTCCACAAGCATCACATTCCAGCAAGTCTGATGGGAATTAAGAAGAAGGAGTTCCTTGATCTCAAACAAGGAACGATGACGGTAACTGAGTATCTTCACAAATTCACCCAGTTAGCCCGATATGCAGGTGAAGAGATGACTTCCGAAAATGCCCAAGTGGAGAAATTTATGAATGGGTTACAGCAAATTCTTCAATACCAGCTAGCCTCACAGAAGTTCACGGAACTACAGGATTTAGTCAATACCACCTTGAGTGTGGAAGATAAGCGCCAGGGATTAATGGACAACCAGAAGCGCAAGAACGTCAAGACGGTTGAGACAAGGGAACCACATAAACGACCTCGTTATGAGAAGAAATTGAAGCATAGGTATTCAGCCCCTCAACAATACAAGGCCGCCCCTACCATACCCCAATTCAGCACCCGTAACTTTCAGAACTATCAGAGGGGAAACACTGGAAATTATCACTCCGGAAGTGCTAACCAAAACCCAGGAAAACCCAACTGCTATTCGTGTGGAGAACCTGGACACTTCGCTCGTGAGTGTCCCAAGAAGGCAAAAGAACCCGCCGACCAGCGCCCGCGTCAAGAACATTCTATGTCCACTCGAAGTCAGGGATCCAAGGGAACACCGAATTACAGCAAAGGGCGCGTGAACCACGTTGATGCAGAGGAAGCCTAGGAAGCTCACGACGTGGTGATGGGTACGTTCCCTGTTAACTCAGTACAAGCAACTATCTTATTCGATTCTGGAGCATCGCATTCATTCATTTCAAAGCAGTTTGTCGATAAAAACCAAATTGAGTTTATCTAATGAGAACACCCATGAGAGTCCGAACACCAGGATCAGTGGTTAAAGCTAAAAACTATTGCAGGGATGTAAGCATCCTCATAAGGGGGGTAGATTTTTGGCCGACCTAATTGTCCTAGTATCAGAAGACATAGATGTGATTCTAGGAGTAGATTGGTTACTTAAAAATAAGGGTAATATAAATTTTGAAACTAAAACCGTTACCCTTACCAATGCCCAAGGAGAAATAGTTGAATTTACTCCTAAAT
Source organism: Stipa capillata (assembly GCA_019208055.1). Classification (NCBI taxonomy): domain Eukaryota; kingdom Viridiplantae; phylum Streptophyta; class Magnoliopsida; order Poales; family Poaceae; genus Stipa; species Stipa capillata. The sequence continues at coordinate 14,023 of JAGXJF010005712.1, read as the reverse complement.
CACCCTCCCATCAACCTAGCACCCTGAATAACATAACCGCACCTGAATTAGCCCAAGTTCTAGTGGCACAGGAATACCTGATGTATTTCCTGAGGAATTGCCCGGAATGCCACCGGACTGAGATTTGGAATTTGTCATCGAATTAGTGCCCGGAACGGCACCCATAGCAAAGAGGCCCTATCGGATGTCAGTCGATATGTTATTGGAACTAAAGAAACAATTGGAGGAATTGGAAGGAAAAGGTTTTATTCGACCAAGTGCATCACCGTGGGGATCACCAGTGTTATTTGTTGAGAAGAAAGATAAAACTCTCCGCATGTGCATAGATTATAGAGCTCTGAATGAGGTCACCATCAAGAACAAATATCCACTGCCATGGATAGATGATTTGTTCGATCAGATGAATGGAGCCCGAGTGTTCTCTAAAATAGATTTGAGATCTGGTTATCACCAGCTTAAGATCCGGGAGCAAGACATACCCAAGACCGCCTTCACAACTCGATATGGGCTATACGAATATACCGTCATGCCCTTTGGATTAACTAATGCCCCGGCATATTTCATGAACTTAATGAACAAAGTATTCATGGAATATTTGGACAAATTCATAGTGGTGTTCATAGATGATATCCTGGTATATTCCAAATCAGACGAAGAGCATCAGCAACACCTATGAACAGTTTTGGAAACACTTAAGAAGCACCAGCTATACGCCAAATTCAGCAAATGCGAGTTTTGGCTAAAGAAGTTGGATTCCTCGGACATATAGTGTCCGCAGGAGGGATAGCTGTGGACCCGAGCAAGGTTAAAGATGTTCTTGACTGGAAGCCACCAAGGACTGTAACCGAGATCCGAAGTTTCTTAGGTTTGGCGGGATACTACCACCGTTTTATCGAAGGATTCTCAAAGTTGGCTCGACCCATGACACAGCTGTTGAAGAAGGATCAGAAGTTTGAATAGACACAAAAGTGTGAAGATAGTTTCCAAGAAATGAAGCGAAGGTTAACATCAGCCCCGTGTTAACATTACCTGACCTCCAGAAGAATTTGACATATATTGTGATGCATCCCGACATGGACTTGGATGCGTGCTTATGCAAGATGGGAAGGTAGTCGCGTATGCTTCTAGGCAGTTACGACCCCACGAAGTGAACTACCAAACCCATGATTTAGAACTAGCTGCCGTAGTTCATGCACTAAAAACTTTGGCGGCATTACCTCATTGGAAATCGCTGTGAAATATACACCGACCACAAAAGCTTAAAGTATATCTTCACCCAAACAGATCTCAATATGAGGCAAAGAAGATGGTTGGAATTAATCAAGGATTATGACCTTGGAGTTCATTACCACCCTGGTAAAGCCAATGTTGTGGCCGATGTCCTTAGTCGAAAGCCAGCCACAGTAAATGCTTTAATTCCAACGACCCAACCCAAGTTATGCGAGGAATTCGAGAAGCTTGATCTAGGAATGGTCAGTAAGGGATATGTAGCCAACCTAGAAGTGACCCCGTCCCTCACAGCACAAATCAAGAATGCCCAAAAAGGACACAATAGTATAGAGGGCATCAAGGAGAAAATGAAGCTTGGAAAAGCAAGTGGATTCAGAGAAGATAAGGAAGGCACTCTGTGGTTTGAAAATAGATTATGTGTACCCGCTGTGAGGCGCTCAAAGAGCTGATTCTAAAAGAAGCCCATGAATCCCGGTATTCTATACACCCCGGAAGCACAAAGATGTATCAGGACCTAAAAGAGAAATTCTGGTGGCATGGAATGAAGCGAGAAATAGCAAGTTTCATAGCCCGGTGCGATATATGCCAACATGTCAAGGCAGAACACCAAAAGCCTACAGGACTATTGCAACCTATCAAAGTTCCCGAATGGAAATGGGATGAAGTTGGTAATGTGTTACTACAGATTTTGTAATATACCTTTACTAACCGAAAACAATTTATCACTAACAAACAATTTCATTTTTAAAACTATTACCAAACACTTGTATTGGAGTACTACTTCAAAGATCAAAAAATTATTAGCCCATATCAATGACATATTGACTACAATAATAACTGCACTACCTAAAAATAACAACTCAGTAAGTGTACCAACCATTTTTTTATATTTCGGATGGAAATGGGAAAAGACACAAAACTGGACAACATTATTAAAGAAATTCTTCCTCCTGCCCACGGAAAGCTTGATTTGATAGAAGAAAATGAAAAAAAACTATTTAACGTATCAATCCATAAGTGCACCAACCATTTTTTTTAATTTTTGATGGAAATGGGAAAAGATACAGAGCTGGCACAACATTATTCAAAAATGTTTCCTATTGCCCAGGAAAAGCTTGATTTGATAGAAGAAAATGAAAAAACTATTTAATATATCAATCCGGTCAGTAAAGCAAAGCAAACATCCTGATTAAATCTACTCATCACCACTAGAATCTACGAGAAAATATATAACAACCGTAGAGCAATGGCTTGCATTCGGATGAAACAAAAATATGCTAAGCAAATAGGGATAATAGATGCCATGTACCACAAAGTGCACGACAACGGGAGCTAGAGTTTGACGGATCGGGGAGCAGGAAGAGGATGCGCGGGTGGCTACCTGTGGATACTAAAGTCCTCATCGGCGGGGAGGGTGATGGAATCAAAATCGATAGCGGACAAGAACAGCCGTCGTGGTTCCTCATTTGGCGCCATTGCTCGTAGCGTAAAGGCGCCACCGGTTCTAGCACTGTTGCAAGACAGAAGAGGGTTTGTCACACCCTAATCTTTCAAAACTTAACTTACCAGCATAACCCTGCACTTAACCAGAACAGTTCCATCTAAACATACACTCATTGCACCGAAAACCCGCACACACGCACCCCTGTCGAATAAAACCCTAATACGACAAATACCATAAGACAACACACGCTCCGTATACATCAGAGTACCCGCAGTACCTCGCCACCAAGTAGCCCTAAGCCGAGACGGATGACCTACCGAGAGTTTCATATACCCTCCATCTCTTGCCGCACCCCGGAACCCTAGTTCCATGACCGATTTCCCTCCGTCCTATTTAACCCAATTTCATTAGAAACCCTAATTGGGAAATCTACCATTCCTCGGCTTGCCCAAAAATTCTGGAATAAATCATGGGACAACCTAACGCAATACTTAACTCAATTATGGCATAAAATGATAGGGTCCAATTCAAATATACATGCAATCATAGTTAATAAACATTAGGATAAAATGGAGCTTTGAACTGCAAACACTAAGAATTATTTTCTAAAATTTTTCATAAATTCCCACTCCGATCCTAATAACCCCAAGAGCCCAAATATACAAGAGCATGGGCACATATAGTTTGAAAATCTATAATGACCGCTATCGAACACCTAGGGCAAAAATCTACCATCGCGTTAAAACATAACCGACCCCCAACTGAAACCCACCAACCGACTCGTGGAGTTTCTCCTCAGCATTACCAGCAGGGTTAAACCCACACGTTTCCTCTGGCTACCACATCCAGTCATCTACAAATAGATTTCGTGTCCTGTCGTGCATTGGCATGCAATCGGTGCCAAACTCTCCTGTATACTTTGACATGTCGCCCCGAGTCTCTGTGGCAACGACTTGCGTGGCAGCTCTTCCCCGGACGCTCGGTGGCACCCCATGCTGATGCGGTGCGCGTCCAGAACCCACCCCGGCATGCCACAGCGGGTGCTCACCGTGGCCTCACATCACCGCTGGCCATCTTCGCACGCCACCAGCACATCGCGGCCATCCTATCTTCCCCTGTGACCTCGGCGTCGACCCTCGTCCTCGGAAAACCATGCCCATCTCGTCTCATCGCCGACCATGTAGCAGAACAGCGGCCATCACCTCGGCTCGCCGTCTCTGCAATGCCACCTCGCGCCACAGCTGCCCCTACTCCCTCTGTAGCCATAGCCCGCCTCGGACAGCTCGACCCCGTCCCATCACCGACGAGAAATGGCAGCCGACCGGCCACCTTTAAGACATTCGGTCCCATCGCCGGCCTTGTAGAAGAATAGTGCCTCCGTGCACTTCAGCCGCCGCCGTCTACTTAAGGGAAGCTGGCCGAGCTCTCTTCCATCTGCATCGCCAACTCGCCCCTCAGTAGCTCAGGTCCTCCCATCTTCCGCCCAAGCTGCTACCTCACCCGAGCCTCGCCCCAATCTAACTCCATTCCTCACCTCCGTCTCAAGCAACCAAGCCGCCCAAACCCCCTTTAGCTAGCCTTCTGTCCCGGGCTCGACGTAGCCGTACTCCGGACCGGGGCCACAGCTGAGAAGCTCACCCAAACCCTAAACCCGTCGGCCTCAGACAGCCCTAACCACCGGAGCTCAACCGCCCGCCGCCGCAACCTCCGCTCCCCTGTCCGAGCAACCAACCGAATGCCCGAATTCCCCACTGGTCCGACCCGAGCTCAGGTAAACCCCACCGACGCGTGGGCCAAGGTAAGGGCAAGGCCCACTAGTAATACACAGCCAACGCCAAATGAGCTCCCGCCTCCCCTTCCTTTAAAACGCATTAACCCTGTCTGAAAACCGAGTTCCCGCTTCCGCCGGTTAATTACGCATCTGCTGGTCCGTTTCAGACAAAGTGAAGGCGCATTAAGTCCAGCTGGGTAGCGCACTCAAAGCAGTGAACCGGTTTAGGGGTTTTGTGTCTCTGGTTTGATCGGTTTATAGAGTTCCCGACTGGTTTTTGTAGATTTTCCACCGGTTCCAAAGAGCTAAGAAGAAATACTAAATTTTGGTTCAAACGAAATTAAAGTTTGAGACAAATTTGAACGCGTTAGCAGTAGAAATAAAAATTAGGTTATTCTTTATCTTTTCTTTAATTCATTCTGCACATACTCTATATATGAAAAACTTCAGCTCCATAAAAGTTCTGTACCTTTCCAAGACACTAAAATATCTGTGACATTCCGTAGCTCGTTTGGATGGAAGTTTTTAAATTTAAAAGCTTAGCAAGAGCTCTCCTCCGATTAAATGCATTGTCATTTCATGTGACATCTCTGCATATACCTATCGCCGAGGATGCTCGTCCAGCCCGTACACTTAAACCCTAAAACCCTAATACCATTATTTCCTCTTGGTCATGCATATCATCTAGTTTTATTGGAGTTATTTGGATTTCTTCCTATTCAGTGTTCTTTCGGCGCGTAGTTGACGGAGCGACATACGTGCGCCAGGAGGACCCGGCATCACTCCCACGTTCGGAGCAAGAGCAAGAACTGCCAGGCAAGCATTCCCACTTTGATCATGTTGAATCCCATATGTGCAAAGTTATGAATATTTTATTTGCGAACTCTGCATGCTATGTGAGTAATACCGATATTTTGTGTAGAAATAGTTATACCCATTAGTTGCACGATACCTAGGTCTGAATATCCCACATTTGTAACCCTAGGTATATTTATTGGTTGTTTCACGACTGTTCAGATAATTAAGGCTATAGGTGTTAACCGCGCTTAGCCCTGCTATAATTAGAAACCAAGTTTTGAAACAAGTTTTATAAAACCCGTTGGGATATGGGAAACAAAACCCTCGAGTAGCATGTGCTATCCGAGGGGGCTTTTAAAGGAAAGGATTGTCAAATCCCAAAAGAAAAGAGGAGATGGTTTCGATTCGGGTAAGAATAATAAGAGATGTTCGGGGATGTAGAGCATCGGATGGAGCCATGTTCATCCGGGACGGCATGGGGTCGGAAAATGGAGTCTTACTCGAATCAGTTAAGGACCGAGCCTAAGTGCCGCTAAACCAGTTCCTTACCGTACGTCCACATGTCCTTTATGGGAAGGGCTTGTCTTAGTACCCCGGCAAGTATTAGGGTTTGGACCCGTGGGAAGTAGGAAGCATGTGCTAGGTGTTTAAAGTCCTAGAGATCCTACGCCGGGCGTTTGGGTGTTGATGCGACACAAAGGTGGGGAGTCCCATTTTTGGGTCTGGGACGCAAAAGTTGGGTCAACCACCTAGCGGGTCCAATTCTGGTATGGAAGCGGGCGAAGGTCTCATTGTAACCACCCTGCCAATACACTTCGTGTAGTGTATCCGTTAGCGCTCGGCAACAAGGGTGAATTTACATCTTGTAGGTAAAGCCGTACAACCTCTGCAGAGTGTTAAAAACTATTCGAATAGCCGCGTCCTCGGTTATGGACATGAACTGGCAAGGCCACACACTGGTTAGACTAAGTTTTGGTTTGCGAAAGCTTGGGAAAAGGAACTAAGGACGTGGGCATGACGTGTCCACAGAGTGCAATCTATGCTATACGGCTGGTAGCAAGGAATTGCTGGAAGAGGCGCCCAGTCGTGCTATCCGGGATAACACAGGCTGGGCATGAATGAGACTCGCTGTACTATCCAAAGTAGTGCAAGCTAAGCAGTAGGTAGAGAAGCTGGACATACTGCCCGGGGTAGTATGGTCTGAGCTATCTCAAGGATCGAAAGAAAAGAGGTAGCCGGGTCTACCTCAAGAGAAGTTATTTTCGCTCTACTATTCTTGTATTTGAATTAGGAACTTACTTTTCCGCACAACAACCAACTTAGGATAGAGCTATTCCCCAATATATTCTCCGCATGAAATATTGCCGTATACTCTTTCCTGTGGGGATAGCTTGCGAGTACATTCAATGTACTCACCTGGCTTGTTGATTTGGCCAGAAGAAGAAGAAGAATTCTGCTTCGACGAGGAAGATACCGACTTTGAGGGCTAGGGCGCTTCCCTAGTCAGTTGCCTGAGGGTTTGGCATATTGATGGGTCTATCTACGTAACTTTTATGTATTTCCGCTACAAGACTTTGAATTCGGCCAATAGGCCCTGTTATGTTAAGGACTCTAAATGGATTGTATTGTAAAATATTCGGTAATGTATGACGACGTTATCAAGTTCTTGTGTGTGCCGGCTACTGATCCAGGGACCGGTACAGTAATCACAGGAGCGCATCCGGCCTTAAAACCGAGGGCGCCACAGCTTGGTATCAGAGCCATACTGACTGTAGGAAAACCATAGTATGGCCGTTAGACAAAAAATTAGGATATAAACTATTTTTCCAAAAATTAAAATTTGCTAGACTTAAGTTCTGGTACTTTCTTCCCTTCTAATGCTCATCTAATCTTGGCAAAAGCTTCTGAACAATCTAAACTCACCTAGTCGTGATTTTAAAATTTGCATAGATGGCAATCGAGAAATTTGGAGAGACTTGTGCTACCACAACCGCCGGATTCCCTCGGCTCCTTCGAGAAGCAATAGAACGCTACGGAGGCATGGCTATACCAGAGTACCACATATACCAGGAAAAGATTTCAGAGAATATAACCAAGTATTGGGCCAAAGTCTTCATATTCGGGACTAGGCGAGAGGACAACAGAGCTTATAATTTTACGGGACTTCGAAGCTGGTCTCACACTCAGGCCGTCCATCTGGCAGCCTATAAGGCACTAGTTCACCTCCACCATGAGGTCACGGAAATGGACAATTTCAGAGCTACCAAATATTATCCTCAGTACCCAATCAGAGAAGAGATTCGATGGTACACTGCACCTGACGGAGAAGACGACCCAGCCGTGGTAAGCCTAGCGCATTACGTGGAAGCTCAAGACTCCATGGTCCACGAGATACTTGTTGAAATGGAGAAAGTCCGTGACGAGCTCCAGCGAGTGCAAGAACTCCTGAAACAGGCGACTGCTCTGCCGCAGAATGTCAACAACAGTACAGCACCTCCTGAGCCCCGCGACATCCATGTTGTGGGGGAAAGTTCGCAACCACCCCCGCTGAAGCGACGCCGTGGAAACTTCGGAGCTGGTATGGGACCATTTATTCCAAGGGTAGGAACCACTCAAGCCATACCCTCATACCGGAACCCACACCATACTATGGCCTGACGTCCCATATAGACTCGGAGGAAGAAGAAGATCCAGAAGAGGTGGTCCTTGCTGAAGATGAGGAGGATATTCAGATAGTATCTTAGACGCTGAGGCTCATAGTCGCATAGCACCATGAGCCAGAAACCATGTAAAATAAATAAGTAGACGCTAGGTAGACCGTCCTGAGTGTATGTGTAATGTATTGTACTGCTGTGTATGCCGTGTGTGCCACGACTCGCCAGTAGGTGATGTACCGTGACCCACACCACTTTTCTAAATAAAATGGCCCGTCGGCCTGTTATGTACAAAAGCAATTACTATTCTACCCTTATCCCGCGAATCCCTCTCACCTGCCATTCAAACCTTGAATTCCAAAGTAGGGACATGACACCTTGATTGACCCGCATTTATGTAGGCAGATAACCGTCACATCTAAGGAGAAAACCCTGTTCTCCTTATGACCGAAGCCACTCCATCCGGCTATAAAAACCCCCACACCTTCATCCCCATTTCAGGAAGGCCCTCAAACCCAGATAGCTTTTCTCCCCCTTATTGAGCACCACCAGAAGAAATGCCTCGCGGAGTACTCTATGACGAAACCACTGCCGCAGGGTTGTCTGGACTCACAGACATCCTATGGGTAGTAGCTCAGCGAGCCCTTAGAGCCACCCAGCGACCGGAGTATGACATCTACCAAGAAGAAGCGTCCAATGCAGCCAGTGTATACTGGGCTGATATACACATTTACCAAGCCGGCAATCAAGAAGTCGCGACCTTCAATTTTGCCGGGAGGTCGATGCCCAACCCCGACCTAGCAGTTCAGATGGCAGCATGGGAAGCTATTCTCCGACTCCGCCACATGGTCCCAAGCATGAACCGTAGAGCCTTTCGGTTCTTCCCCAGCCGCGCCTGGGGAGAAGAGGTAGTTTTCGCCAACACCCAGATGGAGCAGGATGTAGCCGTGGTGCATCTCACCCGGTACCTCATCGCCCTGACCGAGGTCTTCATCCAGCTCGCCGACACACTTGTTCAGTCGCAGCGAGCCACCCCTTTTGCTCAGCTGCGTCCCCGCTCCCGAGATTCTGCCTCGGCACCTGCTTACGCACCGGTGCCAGAAGACCCACCCCTACCAGGGATACCTGTAAGGGTGGGAGGCAACTTTATGCCTGCCCTGCCCGCTGAATACTTCAGGCTGTTTTCGGCATACGCCGCTGCCACTCGAGCTGCGCACCCCCGCGGGAACCCCAATACACCGCGGAACACACCGATGCCCTCCGAAGATGAGGACGTCCATGGGGAGATACCCCTGACCCAACCCTCCAACCTAGATGTGAACCAAGTAGAGTAGATGAGCAGGGAGCGGAATAGCCACTCTCGCGTAGCAATGGAGTTAGGTACCTATTTTGGTGATGTTGTAGTCGGGCTTAGCCCTGTGCCCCAAGTACGAAGTATGCGTACTGTACAAGTGCCCTTAGGCACACTTATTGTTAAATCATTGTGTGTTTTCTTGGTGTTTAGTTGCCTCTTGGTTGGTTTACCCCAACCATTGGAATTTGTTAAAGCAATTAATCTTCAGTTTAACGCCGCACCGAAACCCCGTTTTTCCCTCTTACCCCTTGCTAATAAAATTCAATAGTTTGATAAACCAACCGGTGCTATTGCAGTCTCGAAAGCAAAGATGAGCCATCACTCTGTCAACTCTACCACGCTGAAGAAAAGAGCAGACGCATTAGAAAATGCTCCAAAGCCCGTGATCCCAACACATTCTCAAGCATCAGTCAACTCTCAGAAGTCCGAGGCACGTAATAAGAAGTCCCAAGCTAGTAACCATGTGAAATCTCCTGCCCCGGGACAAGAAAGACGCCAGCCTACCCCAGGACATCAAGAAGACCAAGAACAGAACTGCGCTGAATCTGGCCATCCACTACCAAAACCCCCGCCGGCCGAACCAACGCCAGCTGAGATATTCAAAATGCTGGGACAAAACTGTTTAGCCACCAACGCAGCAATACAGCTAATGATGCAAGGCAATAGCTCGTCCGGTAAAGGAAATAAACTTTCAGAATTTCAGAGAACCTCCCCGCCCGTTTTCGCCTATTCGACGGAACCACTAGATGCTGATGACTGGCTGTTAGTCATGGAAGAAAAATTGGAAGTAGCCAAGTGCGATGATAGAGAGAAAGTACTCTTCGCTCCCCAGTATTTGCAAGGACCCGCCGCAGCATGGTGGAAAAGAGTCCGGAGTACCCAGCCAAAACACAAAGAGATTACCTGGGACATGTTCAAGGACATGTTCCGCAAGCATCACATTCCAGCAAGTCTGATGGGAATTAAGAAGAAGGAATTTCTTGATCTCAAGCAAGGAACGATGACGGTAACTGAGTATCTTCACAAATTCACCCAGTTAGCCCGTTATGCAGGTGAAGAGATGATTTCCGAAAGTGCCCAAGTGGAGAAATTTATGAATGGGTTACAGCAAATTCTTCAATACCAGCTAGCCTCACAGAAGTTCACGGAACTACAGGATTTAGTCAATACCGCCCTGTATGTGGAAGATAAGCGCCGGGGATTAATGGACAACCGGAAGCGTAAGAATGTCAAGACGGTTGAGACAGGGGAACCACATAAACTACCCCGTTATGAGAAGAAATCGAAGCATAGGTATTCAACAACTCAACAATACAAGGCCGCCCCTACCATACCCCAATTCAGTACCCGTAACTTTCAGAACCACCAGAGGGGAAACTCTGGAAATTATCACTCCAGAAGTGCTAATCAGAACCCAGGAAAACCCAACTGCTATTCGTGTGGAGAACCTGGACACTTCGCCCGTGAGTGTCCCAAGAAGGCAAAAGATCCCACCGACCAGCGCCCGCGTCAAGAACATGCTATGTCCACCCGAAGTCAGGGATCCAAGGGAACACCGAATTACAGCAAAGGGCGCGTGAACCATGTTGATGCAGAAGAAGCCCAGGACGCCCACGACGTGGTGATGGGTACGTTCCCTGTTAACTCAGTACAAGCAACTGTTTTATTTGATTCTGGAGCTTTGCATTCATTCATTTCAAAGTAGTTTGTAGATAAAAACCAAATTGAGGTTCATCTAATGAGGACACCCACGAGAGTCCGAACACCAGGATCAGTGGTTAAAGCTAAACACTATTGCAGGGATGTAAGCATCATCATAAGGGGGGTAGAGTTTTTGACCGACCTAATTGTCCTAGTATCAGAAGACATAGATGTGATTCTAGGGGTGGATTGGTTACCTAAAAATAAGGGTAATATAAATTTTGAATCTAAAACCGTTACCCTCACCAATGTCCAAGGAGAAACAGTCGAATTTACTCCTAAATCACCCTCCCACCAACCTAGCACCCTGAATAACATAACCGCACCTGATTTAGCCCAAGTCCCAGTGGCACAGGAATACCTTGATGTATTTCCTGAGGAGTTGCCCGGAATGCCACCGGACCGAGATTTGGAATTTGTCATCGAATTAGTGCCCGGAACGGCACCCATAGCAAAGGGGCCCTATCGGATGTCAGTCGATATGTTAACGGAACTGAGGAAACAATTGGAGGAATTGGAAGGAAAAGGTTTTATTCGACCAAGTGCATCACCGTGGGGATCACCAGTACTATTCGTTGAGAAGAAAGACAAAACGCTCCGCATGTGCATAGATTATAGAGCTCTGAATGAGGTCACCATCAAGAACAAATATCCACTACCACGAATAGATGATTTGTTTGATCAGATGAATGGAGCCCGAGTGTTCTCTAAAATAGATTTGAGATCCGGTTATCACCAGCTTAAGATTCGAGAGCAGGACATACCCAAAACCGCCTTCACAACTCGATATGGGCTATACGAATATACCGTCATGCCCTTTGGATTAACTAATGCGCCGGCATATTTCATGAACTTAATGAACAAAGTATTCATGGAATATTTGGACAAATTCGTAGTAGTGTTCATAGACGATATCCTGATATATTCCAAATCAGACGAAGAGCATCAGCAACACCTACGAACAGTTTTGGAAACACTTAAGAAGCACCAACTATACGCCAAATTCAGCAAATGCGAGTTTTGGCTAAAAGAAATTGGATTTCTCGGACATATAGTATCCGCAGGAGGAATAGCTATAGACCCGAGCAAAGTAAAAGATGTTCTCAACTGGAAGCCACCAAGGACTGTAACCGAAATTTGAAGTTTCTTAGGTTTGGCGGGATACTACCGCCGTTTTATCGAAGGATTCTCAAAGTTGGCCCGACCCATGACATAGCTGTTGAAGAAGGATCAGAAGTTTGAATGGACGCAAAAGTGTGAAGTTAGTTTCCAAGAAATGAAGCGAAGGTTAACGTCAGCCCCGGTGTTAACATTACCTGACCTCCAGAAGAATTTTGACATATATTGTGATGCATCCCGACATGGACTTGGATGCGTGCTTATGCAAGATGGAAAGGTAGTCGTGTACGCCTCTAGACAGTTACGACCCCACGAAGTGAACTACCCAACCCATGATTTAGAGCTAGCTGCCGTAGTTCATGCACTAAAACTTTGGCGGCATTACCTCATCGGAAATCGCTGTGAAATATACACCGACCACAAGAGCTTAAAGTATATCTTCACCCAGTCAGACCTCAACATGAGGCAAAGAAGATGGTTGGAATTAATCAAGGATTACGACCTTGGAGTTCATTACCACCCTGGTAAAGCCAATGTTGTGGCCGATGCCCTTAGCCGGAAGCCAGCCACAGTAAATGCTTTAATTCCAACGACCCAACCCAAGTTATGCAAAGAATTTGAGAAGCTTAATCTAGGAATGGTCAGTAAGGAATATGTAGCCAACCTAGAAGTGACCCCGTCCCTCACAGCACAAATCAAGGATGCCCAAAAAGGACACAAGAGTATAGAAGGCATCAAGGAGAAAATGAAGCTTGGAAAAGTAGGTGGATTCAGAGAAGATGAGGAAGGCACTCTGTGGTTTGAAAATAGATTATGTGTACCTGCCTGTGAAGCGCTCAAGGAGCTGATCCTAAAAGAAACCCATGAGTCTCGGTATTCTATACATCCCGGAAGCACAAAGATGTATCAGGATCTAAAAGAGAAATTCTGGTGGCATGGGATGAAACGAGAAATAGCAAGTTTCATAGCCCGATGCGACATATGCCAATGTGTCAAGGCAGAACACCAAAAGCCTACAGGACTGTTGCAACCTATCAAAGTACCCGAATGGAAGTGGGATGAAGTTGGTATGGATTTTATCATAGGACTCCCAAGAACGAGAAAAGGAAATGACTCTATATGGGTCATTATAGACCGGTTAACTAAGGTAGCACATTTCTTACCAGTCAAAACCACATTCAGAGGAGATCAATTGGCCAAGCTATACCTAGCCCGAATAGTCAGCTTACACGGAGTACCCAAACGAATTATCTCAGATCGAGGCACTCAATTCACCTCCAGATTTTGGGAACAACTGCACAAAGCCATGGGAACTCGATTGAACTTTAGCACTGCCTATCACCCACAAACGGATGGACAAATGGAACGGGTGAACCAAATTTTAGAAGATATGTTAAGAGCATGTGCCTTAACATACGGTGATAGCTGGGAGGATAGCCTGCCATATGCCGAGTTCTCACACAATAATAGCTACCAAGCAAGTTTGCAAATGTCACCATTTGAGGCATTATATGGACGAAAATGCAGAACGCCCTTGAATTGGTCAGAAACCAGAGAAGGAAAAGTTTTTGGTCCAGACATCCTCCAAGACGCTGAAGAAAAAGTAAGATTCATTCAAGACCGACTTAAGACAGCGCAGTCGAGACAAAAGAACTACGCCGATTCCAAAAGACGAGATATTACCTTTAAACCTGGAGACTACGTCTACCTACGGGTGACACCTCTTAAGGGAACACAGAGGTTTAGCGTAAAAGGGAAATTAGCACCCCGATTTGTCGGACCCTTCAAGATAAAGGAAAGAAGGGGACAGGTAGCGTATCAGTTAGAACTACCTCCGGAGCTATCAGAAATCCACAACGTATTTCATGTATCTCAGCTGAGGAAGTGCATTGAGCCACCGACGAAGCAAGTGCAATACCAGGAATTGGATATTGGCAAAGACCTCACCTACA